>JAKTSU010000033.1:0-126863 GCA_030580395.1 Myxozyma nipponensis
TGGCGTAAAAGTGATCCGCCCGGTGGGTTGATCCGCTCGCGTGTGAATTACGTTATTTTAACGTCTATATAGAACTCGAAGTTATGACAGTCCCTAAAACAAGCACGAAGAGCCGCCGTGTAATGCCTAGGATTGTTCCAAACATCGATGCGACATATGTCATAAACGGCTGTTCGCCACATTATTGCAAGGAAGTTTCGATATTTCGAATTTACTGTAAAGACCATGCGACGACACGCAGACGTCTCGGGAGAGCGTGTGTGAATCAACCTGATACAGGATAGCACCATCCACTAGCTTTCTTAACGACTCCTGTATACGATAAACATCGTCACATCGTCGTGGGACGAGTCTTCTACAAAGCTCCTGAATCCCAACTGACTTGGCATAGCTACCGTTGAGCAGATAATGCAGATGTGCACTGAAAATGACGTGCCAAGGGCCTTGCCAAAAATTAATGCCCTGAAAATTGATCAAAACGGGAGATTCCTTCATTACCATCTCATGATTGAACATCATGGCTTGAATAATAGCATGTTTCATTGTTAGCCCAGCATCTTGGAAACTCCCGCAGTGATTCCCGACGGTGAATAGCCCTGGCCGAGTTTTCATCCCTGACGGCAGTCGTCGCAAGAAGTTCATAGTACATTGCAATGCGTCAACCATCACATTGTCTAGCGTTAGAAGCTCGAGATTAGGACAGGAATTCAGCAACAAAACGATTGTATCGCGTACATCCTGCGTAAGATCTACACTATCGTATCGAAACGATCTTAGCGAACTACTGCACGGTAGACGCACAACAGAGTGCACTATCGAATTCGAACGGTGTTGGCACAAAACAAGTATGAGAGTTTCAAGGTTGGGAGTGCTCTTTAAAAAAGTCGTCAGCACCGAGTCTGCGGCAGGGATGCATATCAATGTGAATTGAACAAGATGTGGAAACACATTAGTCATGCATATGAACGAGTCGGAAGTGATATGGCAAAAAAAAAGTGACAGACCCTTGAGAGCCCTAGTCACGGGCACGTTTCCGTTGCCGTAAACGAATTTCTTGAAAAAAAGATCGGTTATAAATTTACCGACCAGCTCCAGGTCCTGCAGGTTATGGTACCCATGTAGAGCGCTTGCAAATCTTTCACAATCGGCAGACCGGAACTTCTGCGGAAGACAACGATAATATCCGTACTTCAAATACGTAAGCGTACCTTTGATAGACTCAATTACTGGTGCCAAGTCAATTATCTCAAGGTGGTCGCAATCTACCAGAGTGAGTGAAGTGAGGCATCTACCTGTTGATACGAGCGTTTTGATTGTCTGGTTGATTGGTTGACGCAAGTTCTCAAGACTGAGCTTTTGTAGATCTTTGTTGTTCTGGATCAGCAAACTTAATGCGACGTCGGGGATGGTATCATGCTTAGTGTCGATAGAGGTCAAATTGCGCAAACCGCGAACGATCAATTTGATTTTAACATAAGCAGAATACAGCTGATTTTTCGAAACGTTACGGAAATCTGCATCTAGATGGTGCACATATGGATTAATGGCGCTAACTATATCGAATATGCCTTGTACTGACAGTGTTGAGATGTCCTGCATAAAAGACTGTAGATCGACAGTCGACCATGAACCGGAATTCAGACTGTGCGATCTTCATGTTTTGGAGACCTGAAGACAGTTCACAAGGTCTTCGGTATCAAGTTTTGAGAAGATAGAGGCAACTAGCTCAGCTGGCAGCACTTTTGTTGGGTCCATCGGGTGCGGCGAGAGTGGTGATTGGAAGTCGGTCATGGTGGCCGGAACCGGAACCACAGGATTGCAAAGACCGTACTGCACGGGTTTTCTATATTTTGGAACATGATATTATGCTGTTAAATGCTTACGCTTATGCCTTGCCATGCATTGTCTTGTCGCCGCGCAAGTGGTGTACGGCAATCAATGCAACGCTTCTGTAGAGCAGCACAAGGCGGTCGTGGCCGGTCTCCGGCGACTTTCGACTGAAAATGAGTCTGACTCTGAGAAACCAAGCAAATGAGAAGCTGAATAGTGCACAAGTGACTAGAAATCAGCAGTTATACCAGAGCAATCGAAAGCTAAGAACGAGCGTAGCGACTGCCTTTAGCAAGGTAAACCCTATTCCATCCACTTGACAACCAGCACACGTGATCTGTGGAACGCGTCAAGGGAATATAGTATACAGGCCATTCGCCGATGCTCGCCAGATACAACTAATGGATAGAAAGACAAGTAGAAGTTCACCTTCATACCTATCATACCTATTATACCTCGAATAGACGGTACCAATACGCAAGTGGATCCGAGGCTGCGCTGCCGGCTAGTCGAGATCGTAACTTGGAGTATCGTCTGCAAAACCAGGCCGGATTGCGTCGAGTTTTTGGCTCTGATTTGGGGCGTGGCCTTTCCGCCCACTCCACCCAATTATACTTACAAACTATTGCGACGAAACTATCAAGTACGACCTTACAGTTTCATATTGAAAGACTATTTTTGATATCATTCAATTGAAAACGAAGATCGTTATTGCTATACCAGGTTTCCATGCAGAGTCCGATACAAATTGCAACATTGAAATCAACATGCGCCAGCCTAATCCAAGCACTCCTGATCATCTGACAGAACCGGGATTCGCGATTATTGCTATTGAAGCACGGATCGGTGTCCTGATTAACGCCTTCGTTGACTTGAAGAATGCACTTGAGAATCAGATAGATGACGAGAAGATGAGCAGGATCACTAAAGTGATCGACGTGCTCATACACTACTTGAATATCCTTGCTGTCGGGCCGAATGCGTCGGTGGACACCCTTGGTCTCAAATATATTGCGAAATTGACAGTCTCGTTGGCTTGCTTGAACGCCAGATCGACCCAGAAAACGCGGTCGCAACAGACGTGATTTACTATTCAGCGGCTGCTGAAGCGGCTGCAGTAACGGGCGACCAATCGACTTACCCAGCAGTGATTATACCGCCTGGGTTTTATCGAAAGGTACTGGCATCTCTCATGCTCGTATCTCGACAAGGCTTATCTAATTGCAGTCTTCGGGATCATCTTTCTCTCACGGCTTGAGCCCCGGTTGTTGGGATGCAGTGAATTTGGTCCATTTACTGGAGATGACTTCATCATTGTCAATAGACAGCCTGGCCCGTTTAAGTGCAGGCATCGGTCCGTCCGTGCGAGAGCTAGTTATCCAGGGTGACGGTCAAGAACTCAGGGTAGAATCGGTTATTGATCAGATGTGTAAGTTGCGCTCTATCAAACTCTAAGATTTCTGATAAGTTATTGAGCCAGCTGATCAGACGTAATACAGGTCTCAGAGAGGTTACTCTTGTCGGACTGCAGGGCTCATTGGTGATGACAATGATAGCAATTTCAGTCACATTCATACCTCTGAAAAAAGTTTGTTTGTCTCGTTGTAACGATGTTAATATGCATGTTTTAATGGGTTTGATTCGTGCCGTCGCTGGTACTCTGACGAGTTTGGAGGTAACTGGACGCGACACATTGAAAGGACCTCTTCAGAGCTTCGGGAAAGCTTTACATTACTGTAGAGAACTACAGGAGTTGAAACTACACAATTTTGATGACGTTGAACCGGTTATCAGAGCATTTGTCCACAGCGATAACAGTAGACCTCTAACTAGGAAGCTCAAGCATTTGTCTATTGATCGCATGAAGGATGATTCGCGGGACCCTTTTGATTGCATGACTAATATGTTCGAGGAACTGGATTTCATTCAAAGTTGGAGGTGTTTTCAGGGCTACGGAAAACTTTTTAGGATTTTTACGAACCACCAAAAACCTTAGAGAGCTCGAATTCAACTGTTTCGGTGACGCTTCTAAAGCTTCTAAAGCTTCTAAAGCTTCTAAAGCTTCTAAAGCTTCTAAAGTTTCTAAAGTTTCTAAAGTTTCTAAAGTTTCTAAAGCTTTTACGATAATGTCTTATCTATCAAGGGCGTCTTTGCCCAAGTTGGTGGTCCTTCGGTACCAATGTGAAGGAGCCACAGCCGATGCGATCAAGAGGCTACTGCGTTCTTATCCTAACCTAAGGATATTGGGAGCGGCAAAAGATGTCCGTTTTGTAGCACAGGCTGTCGTGGAGTATTTTGAACAGCAAGGGCCGACCCCCCAAGAGACCACACAAGAGACCACACAAGAACCACGACTATTCACTCTCGAGACTCCCGACCTGGAATTCGGGACGGGTGTGCGTGTTTTACCAGAAGGAGACGCGTCTTCAGATATATTATGACTTCAATCGTAACAGGGTATCCTGCAAGACATCCTCTCCTGTGTTGATTAATGTCCAAGGATACAGAGGTTTACAATCTCCAATGCATGTTGCATTCGCCGCATACCTATCGTATCTGCTCAAGCGTCGCTTTAAAGACCTCTCAAGCTATTTTGATGAGCTTGCACCTGACCTCAAACAAAAGTTGAAGAGATTAGTGCACGGCACTGACTTGAATGGGGTCAGCGATTCGGGAATTCAGAATCTGCGCATTTCATCATCCGCTCTCGATGCTCTATTATAGAGTTTTCTCTTGTCGGATATCGAATCGAACTAAATTTTTTGTGTACGCGTGTGCTGGTTTACGAAGATGCATAACGGATTTGTGTGGCAAGTACCACCAGAAGAATCATGACTATCTCATCACCGGAGAAAGACTGGGTTTCGTATCGTGTTTCCAGTCATCATTGTTTGTTGTCCATTATTAGTAACGTAACTTGCCTGGGAGCGAGCCACTTTTTTGGACCATACAACTTATAGTTTCAATAACATCCACCATGACCTCTCAACAACCAATAAATTCTGCCCAGATCGAAGAGAATATCCAAAAGGCCATCTCTGCAGTTCGATCAAAAAAGTTCAAGTCGATCAGCAGTGCTGCACGTCACTTCCAAGTGCCAAGAGCGACTGTTGGATATAAGATGGCGGGAAGGAAAATGCGCTCTGAAGCTCACGAGACTGAACAGAGTCTATCAAACGCAGAAGAGAATACATCAGCAAGATGAACCACACGTCTTACTGCTGCTGGTTTTCTTGTCACTCCTATGTTGATCAAATGGCTGAGGAGGTTTTTGCGCGACGCGTTGAACTCGCGTCTTCTTAAACCACCCTTCAGTCAAATCCGACTCCCATACGACACAGATGGCTCTATAGGTTCCTAGAAGACATCCGCAACTTAAAGGAGCTTATCTAAAGCAATCGGAGTCTGCACGCTATAAAGAAGCCACTGCTGCAAACATTACGGCCTGGTTCGACACATTCGAGGCGCGTACAGAAGAGCGAAAGTATGATGAGCTCTGTGATATCTATGACATGGGCTAGACAGGGTTTGCTGTCGGAGAGACTCAATCTACCCGTATAAGTGTTAACTCTACCCTGAAATCAAACTGGAAGGTTACAGCTGGAAAGCAGGAGTAGATAACTGTACTTGAGATATTATTATTTATTATTGTACTATTATTTAACTTCTATACAGAAGACAAATTCATGACAGACGATCTGTACTTGAATGTACTGATGGCGAGGGAGGTGCATTGCCACCAATGATTATATTCAGGGCCAAGAACGCTAATAAAGGCTGAATTGCGCAGGACGCGCCCCCAAACTGGCATTTCTCTACCAGTGCTAGTGGCTGGACTTCAAATAGCCATGGATTTGAGTGATTGCGTAAGGTATTCGCGCCTGAATCGCATAAAAAGACAAAATATAGCCCGAGATTACTGATAATGGGTGGCCATTCTAGTCATATTACAGGCGATATAATTGCACCTTATATTGACAAGAATATCGGCCTTCTTATTCTACCTCCTCGTTGCTCTCATCTACTCCAGCCACTTGATGTTGGGGTATATGGGCCTCTTTAGCAATTTCATGCTCACTGCTCAGGAAGTGGATCGCCATACCCGAGCAGGAATGAGGCGAATTCAGCGCTCCCAATGGGTTGAAATCCCTCAAAATTTTTGAAGGAAGGGTCTTACTACATCCCGGAATATCAGAAGTGGGTGGAACACTGCAGATTAACCTTTCAACCCAGAAAGAGTACTAGCTGGACTTCCACTTTGATCTGCCGAACCACCTCGTACGCTTCGAAACCATGCTGATATCAACAATCTTGACCTCCCAGTCCTTCGAAGTTCTCCTCCGGAAGGAACCGAACTAAGGCATGCAAATTCAGTATTTAATTCAAGTTTGGCGAGCAATAGTGCCTCTGCCTCACCAGTTCGGCGTTATGCCAACAGAATGACTAGGCTGACTGAAAGTCAGAAAGCCGAGGTGACCATTCTTCGCACAGAGGCGAAGGAGCATGAGGGGTTGCTAGAGACAAAGAAGAAAATGACTAAGGGCAAGAGAACTAAATAAGTTGCAGAGCGAGTTTGTATTCAGTACTGAGGAAGCGTTGAAAATCGTACGCCAAGCAGAGGTGAATACGACAGAGAAAAAAACACGTGTATAAGCTAGCTCACGAGTTTCTCTCGTAGTTGAGAACGTAATCTTTAATTTTTCTTCTCTCCCTTTCTTCTTCCTCCTGTTTAAGTCGTGTCGTCACCGCCACAGCAGAATCCATCGGCACGTCGACAACATGCATCTGTGTACAGTTAGCATAGTTAGGTCAAACAAAGAGTTTCACTTACCAGTTGCTTATTTCCGCGCTTCGTCAACAAATGGAATTGAGTATTTCTTGGCTTATCTGCGGCCATGAATTTCCCACTGGTTGCCTGGCTGTTAGTCGGACCTGACTGCTGTCGTATGAAAGGAAGAGGTACATCCAGCACGGTTCGTTTTTCAGTTTTACGCGATTCCAAGCTCTCTGTCAACAACCTAGAAAATTCGCGTTCAAACTCCTCATCGACTTCGGTGTCTGGTCTCAGTCCCCTGTCTATGTACTCGCCGTAGTCATCGTCCTCCATTTCATCTACTTCCCCCTCGTGTCCATCATTGTCGTCCTCCCTATCTCCAACATCATCGCTATCGGATTCTGAATTCGAATCCGTCGAGTCCAACAATGAGTCCACGTCAGTATCACCGCCCAGACCAGTATTGCTGAAGACCTCGTGTTCGATGTCCGACCCGTCATCGTCGTCTTCTTCTTCCTCATGGCCGCTGTCTATACTACCGAAGCTATAAGCTGCAGCGTCCATCAAAGCTGTCGCTGCAGCTTCGATCGAGGTGGTAAGCTGTGACTCTGGTCGAAGCCGATGAAATATATCGTCCAGGATGAATTCAATGTCCATTGGCAGTGGCAAGACTTTTGTGCACACATAGTACTGGAAGTAAGCTAGAAACAAATTAAGTTTCTGTCGCTCTGAGGTACGGCACATTCTCATCGCACATGTTTCTATCAGAGCACACGTGAGTCTCACGCGGAAATAGTCGGCAGAAGGATCAAGCGGGGTCTCTTTAGTCACTTGCGGTCGACCACCGTCATGCCCAAATCCAATAATCGTAAAGAGGGTGTCGAATATGATCCCCGAACTGATAAGCTTACAATTGTAGAACTCGCCTAGATATTTAACTGCTGCAATGCGTTGCTGATTGAGCCTGAAAATATTTAGTTCAAGACCGATCCTTATATCTTCAAGCACAGCATCGATCACTCTGACCGAAAAATCCCTATGATAATGGTAGAAAAAAAAACTGACTAGTGATGCCATAAGCTTGATGCTGCTATAAGGAACTCTCCATATTTTTATAAAGCTCTTCAGCAAAACCCGATGGGTTTCTGAATCGCCCCAGTCGAGCTTACTTAGCTGTAGTCGCACGTGAATTAGGGTGGATTCATTTAAATCGGTATAGATAAGTTTGTTGACATATTGTTCCACGACAGAACGTTTCCTGCGTATAATGGTGGGCCTATCAGGCGGGTCGACATAATAGAAAGCGCTTTCAATCAGCACTTGGTCTCGCGCATCCAACATCTGTGATGATTTTTTCTTCCATAGTACCTCCAACATTTGGCTCATTGTATCATGCGTATCATTTTGACGTAGAAGATACCTGCCACACGTCTCAAGCAAGGCTGAGAGGGTTTCAATCTCTGGCCGTCCAAACTCATCGAGCAAGCTTTTGATGCAATTGAATATAACATGATTGGGCACAACAGCAAATTTCACAAGCTCTCCTATGTAAGTAGCGTTTCGCAACCGAGCCTCTCCTAATTGACGATCGACTGCTGATCCAGTGAATGATTTACGTTTCAAAAACGTTTTGAAATCTCTCTGTAATGAGTTGACCATAGACTCACCTATCTCTGGCATATACTTGTTTAATGTCGCGGCCAATCGTGCATAAAATGGAATCAAATCAGGCCTGGAATTTGGTGTAGCTTGTAGCGCACGTAGAAGTCTGTTACGAGAAGCTTTCGAGTTCAAAAAAGCAAAGTCAACTGCTATTTGGTCAACTGCGCCACGATTCGTCATTTCGACAAGACGGTGAGTGATTAAATCGACCTGAGCACCGATTGACTGGTTGTTAACATTAAGTTCTTCAACCTTTTTACTGCTGTGAATACCCGACACCTCTTCAGTCATAGTATCTGATTCATTGCTTTCTTCTGACCGCTTCGAGTCACTCAAGTACTCCATAGGGACTCGCAAGCGTAAATCAAAAACGTCTTCGTAAAACTTTTTTTGTTCTTCGTCGTCCCAGACACCGAGGTCCGTATTCACAGGTGCGGTGTATTTACTGAACGAAAAGGTAGCTTCCTGAGTGACCTTTTCGTCGATTTCATCATATAATCGCGGGAGATCCATCCCCATAACGTCAGCAATCGCCTTTGCAGATGTTATCATTTTTTCCTCTGTTTTTTTCAGTTGTTCAAACTTTGTTTTTCGATCGTCAAATATCTCGCCGAACTTAATGTACGCAGCATTATTGCGCTTTTCCTGTTCTCGTATGTATCGATGCTGTGTTGTCATGTGCGAGCAGAGCCTATTGTAATACTCCCTAATCAAATGCCGGCAGTCTGTACGAACTTCTTGTGTTACCAGATCATTATGGCAAATTTCCTGATCCTTTGTAAAATCATCATCTGGGGCGTTACACAGAATATCATTTGAAAAGTTCTTAACAAAGGAAACGATAATCGGCAGATATGCGAAATCCTTGTTGTCATTGATAGTAATCTCGCGCAGTATTCCGATAGGCAAGACTTCGTTTGAGGCAGAAGAACTTTCCTTGATGTGCAAAGTCTTCCGGCTACCAGAACCACCCACTTCATTGAATGACTTAAGATCGTCGCAGGTGCGCACTACTCCGCATAACCAAAGCTCTGTGATTATTCTGAACAGTGCGCGCTGCTTTGCAACGCGCAAGCTATCTTCTTTGCTATCACGCTGATCAGAAAGAGCCTTTCCACAAATGTTGAGCCCTTGAATCAGGTGATAAATGAGCTCTGGAGTGAAAATGCCTAAAAATCGTTGATGAAGTGCAGACGTAACTTCTACGCCGGCCCAGATATCGCCGGGCGATCTGCATAGCGAAAGCCCTTCTGCAGCCGCCACAACTATCTCGGAAAGATACTTTTCCAGCGATAAGCTCTGTATCTCTTTAAACAAGACCTTCAGGGTGTCAGATGTTATAGCCGTCCGAAGGCGCTTTATGAACGCCATATTTTTCTTTAAATTGGAATCTAGGACTTTCGCCGGTACAAAAGCGTCTTTCACCTTAGCCTTTGATCAGTCAATCAAAAATATAGTCACAAACCTTCGTTACCAGCCCATGCTTTCCGATTCAATTCAAGAAGGACTAGTCGTCGTTGCCGACGACCTTCATCAACGGTTGGAAGCTTTGTGAGTAAGCACGCCGTTTAGTGTAAGAAGATCAGTTTCACTCACCTCGGCCATAGGGTCCCCTATCGTCATCCAGTGTGATAAGTGAAGAGCTTCTTGTGCACCAGCAAATCCGTGATGAACGCATAGCTGATTTACTCGTGATACGGTGCTGCGCGAGCATAATATGGTGGTTTAGTGGCAGCAGCTTGGCGTACGAAGCACTTGCTTACACAATTCGACTCCTGAAACGAAACCTGAGTAGTAGTAGCGTCTGAGCTGCGCGACTCAATGACCCAATAGATACTATAAACTGTACGTGTATCTTGATATGCTCCGTTATCACGTTCGTTCAGAACAGCATATGATCTAGGCTAGGAACACAAGCTTTCACACAGTACAGTTTGACAACGATAATACTCAGTACAAGCAGTTGACTATTGTATTGCGGCGATTCTCGGCCGTAAAGCTCTGTTCAGTTATCAATGGCACCAAAAAAAGGGTCGTCGAATGTCTTGACCTCAACACATAGGCGAAAGTCTCGATCTACAGAGCCTCTGTCGTCAGAAATAAGTCTTGCGCAGGTAAATCAAATGCTTGAAGTATTGGTGGGTTTTGCGCTCAATGGATCTGCTGACGCTGTTACAGACCGAGCACGACAAGAAAAAGCAGGTATTTGTCGTGCGCACAATCTGGACCGTTGTAATGATCTTGGGATTTTTTGGTTTACTGGCAGCGGGACATATATATATTATGGCTCTTGTTACGGCCATTCAAGTTTCAACATTCAAAGAGGTCATTGCTCTTGCTAATGAGCCAGCCGAGCAACAAAAACTTCAACATGGAAAAGCAATTAATTGGTACTTTTTGGCGACCACTATTTATTTCTTATATGGAGAGAGCGTGATTTACTACTTTGAGCAGGTTGTCTTGGTAGACACGTTTTTACTTCCATTTGCAACGCACCATAGATTTGTCTCGTACATGCTCTATATAATCGGTACGTGATCCTCAGCTAATGTGATTAGCGGCTAACAACAGGCTTCGTGATTTTTGTTTCCTCATTGGAGAAAGGACATTACAAATTTCAATTTGCTCAATTTGGATTTACACATGTCACACTGCTCTTGGTTGTCGTCCAGGCGCATTTCATAATGAACAACGTTTTTTCAGGTCTATTCTGGTTCTTTATGCCTGCTTCTCTTGTGATAATCAATGACATATTTGCTTACTTGTGTGGGATCACTTTTGGTCGTACCCCGCTCATTAAGATTTCACCCAAGAAAACTGTAGAAGGCTTTGTTGGTGCTTGGTTTTCGACGGTTTCAATCGGAATTATTCTTTGTCATTTTCTGATCAAATGGAAGTATATGATTTGTCCGATTCATGTAAGTATAAAAACTTCTATGCTGTAAGGGCTTGATAGTGATCACTGGCTCACGCTTCTCAGGATTTCTCGGAAAATGCTTTCTCTGGTATGGATTGCATGCCAAACACTGTGTTTTTTAACCAGACCTTCGTTTTGCCAGCATTTTCAGCCCATGCTATTGGTAGATCGTCAATTGAGGTGGAGCCAATTTACTTTCACGTTGCTGTTATGGCAACGTTTGCTTCTCTAATCGCTCCATTCGGTGGGTTTTTTGCGTCAGGCCTGAAGCGAACTTTCAAGATCAAGGACTTTGGCGACACTATTCCTGGACACGGAGGAATCACTGATCGCATGGATTGTCAATTTCTTATGGGGTTGTTTTCGTACATATACTACGATAGCTTTATTGCTGTAAGTTCTGTCTTGAGATTTTTTTATATCTACCGTGCTAAAGAGTTTAGCAACATTACGTACAAGGTGGAAATGTACTTGAAACAGCAATCAATGCTCTCACATTAGCAGAACAAGCTCAACTGGTGAGAGCTTTGCACAACTATCTCCAAAATCAGGGCTATATTAACGAGACCACATACCGATGTCTTGGTCAAGGAATTAATAAAAACACCGATTAACACCTTTGTGTTATTCGGCCTAAGAACTACACGTATAGTATTGAAATACTTAAATACTGGGTGTGAACAAATAGTTTCTTGCCACGAATGATAGATATGTAAATCTGCTAGCTAGATCTTCAAAGGACAAGGCATTGTGGCGGCGTCGCCGAGGAACTAAACCGCTATAGGGTGGGGTTCATAGTCGAGCGGCAGAATCTTTAAGAACCTGACTGGACTTCACTTACCTCTCACAAAACTCGCCGTGATTCGTTGGCAATCAAGAGGACTCGGTGGAATATTGCAAATATGTAAGTACACATCGCTAAATGTGGGGCCGCATTGCTTAGTTTGCTAATATTGAAGGCCGTCGTTGTTGGTCCCCAATCAGTCCGTGGAGGAAGCATCTCTTCACGACCCGCTTCCGTTCGTTTTGAGAGCATATATCTGGCCATTTTTCTTTTTGTATCCGTTATTTTCGTATTTTTACTTCCTCCGTTATGAGGAATATCTTAACGGATCAGAATGGACATTTGTTTATTTGGGAACAATCATTTCCTTCCAGATTTTGCTCTGGCTCATGACTCATTGGAGCGTTGATATTGATGCACTCTTTACTACGAAGTCTGCGAAAGATCCTACCAAAGCTGGATTAATCAGAGTTATTCCGGTTGCAAATGCCGGGCAGTCTGCCATTGCCAAGTTAGAACATAAGAAAGTAAGCAATTTTTTTTGTACTTAAGGGCTTTGCTAAATCAATAATAGTCCAAGGATCACGAAGAGCTTTACTTCTTGTTCCAAAAGCGACGTTTTATTTACGATCCTCTTACTAAGGCTTTCAGTCCTCCATCGTTTCCGATTGACTCAGAGTGCCTAATCAAGGAGTTTCAAGCCAGCACGGGTGTTCAAAATTACGAAACTCTGTTGGAAAAGTTTGGCGCCAATAGGTTTGACATTCCCGTGCCAACATTCACCGAGTTGTTCTATGAGCACGCAGTGGCACCGTTCTTTGTTTTCCAAGTATTCTGTGTTGCACTCTGGCTGATGGATGAGCTTTGGTATTATTCCTTGTTTACTCTTTTCATGCTCGTGACATTTGAATCTACGGTTGTCTACCAACGACAAAAAACAATGACGGAATTTCGCGGCATGGGTATTCAACCATATGATATCTGGGTTTACCGAAATAACGCTTGGATTGAAGCAAAGACCGATTCTTTGGTTCCCGGTGATCTCGTCTCGATTGTAAGAACAAAAGACGACTCGGGATTGCCGTGTGACCTACTTTTGATTTCTGGCAGTGCTATTGTCAACGAGGCCATGCTCTCAGGCGAGTCAACTCCATTGTTAAAAGAGTCGATTATCTTGCGCCCTGGTGGTGAGAGATTAGACTTACAGGGTCTCGACAGAAACTCTGTTTTAAACGGTGGTACGAAAGTTTTACAGGTTACACCCACAAAAGAATCTAACGTTGCTCCTCCGCCTGACGGTGGCGCTCTTGCCGTAGCTACTAAGACCGGATTTGAAACCACACAGGGAAGTCTTGTTCGCACTATGATTTTTTCGACTGAAAGAGTTGGCGCTGGAAATGTTGAAGCTCTGTTTTTTATTCTGTTTCTGCTGGTATTTGCTATTGCTGCGTCATGGTACGTGTGGACTGAGGGTGTCAAAACAGACAGAAAGAAATCCAAGCTCTTGTTGGACTGTATCCTTATTATCACATCCGTTGTACCGCCGGAGTTACCTATGGAGCTCTCGCTTGCTGTGAACAGTGCTCTAGCGGCTCTGGGAAAGTTTGCCATATATTGCACCGAGCCTTTCAGGATACCATTTGCCGGAAGAGTCGATGTGTGTTGTTTCGATAAAACAGGCACACTCACAGGCGAAGACTTGGTGGTCGAAGGCATTGCTGGCCTTTCTTCTGACCTTAAAGATATCTATGACCTAAAGCAAGTCCCGCTCAACACCACACTTGTTCTTGCATCTGCGCATGCGCTGGTCCGATTGGATGAGGGTGATATTGTTGGAGATCCGAGCGAGAAGGCGACATTGAAAGCACTCGGATGGTCAATTGGCAAGAACGATTCTTTACAGTCAGCCAATGCGACTGGTCCTGTGCACAAAGTTAGAATTCTGAGACGTTTTCAGTTCTCTTCATCTTTGAAAAGATCGTCAAGCGTGGCAACGTCAAGTAACAAAATTTTTGTTTCTGCTAAAGGAGCACCTGAAACGATTCGTCAACGTCTGAATGCTATACCGGAAAGATATGAGGAAACCTACAAGCACTTCACTCGTCAAGGCTCCCGTGTACTGGCTCTTGCGTATAAGTTTCTTGCAGATGACTTGAGCACAAATAAGATCAATAATTTGGAGCGCGAGGATGTCGAGACCAATCTCAACTTTGCGGGATTTTTAGTGTTTAACTGTCCATTGAAGCCGGATGCAATCTCTACTGTCAAAATGCTCAACGGATCAAGCCATCGTGTGGTTATGATCACTGGTGATAATCCTCTCACTGCTGTTCATGTTGCGCAAGAAGTTGAGATCGTAACGAGGGACGTACTGATCTTGGATGCTCCCGAAGAGGGAACTGATGGAGGTGAGCACGGATTGGTATTCCGCGACGTTGACGAAACTACCGTCATCCCGGTGAACCCGATGGTACCTATTGAGTCTGAAGTTTTTGATCGATACGATCTCTGCGTGACCGGCTATGCTCTCGCTAAATTCACTGAGCATGACCATGTTTGGGATTTGATTAAGCATACCTGGGTCTGGGCCAGAGTATCTCCGTCACAAAAAGAATATATTCTTACAAAGTTTAAGGATGGCGGCTATACGACTTTGATGTGTGGAGACGGCACGAACGATGTTGGTGCCCTGAAACAGGCCCATATAGGTGTTGCTCTTCTTAACGGGACAGAAGATGCGCTTAAGAAAATTGCCGAAAACGCCAAAATGGACCGTTTGAAGCAGATGTACGAAAAGCAAGTCGATCTCATCACCAGATGGAATGGTAAAGCACCACCGGTTCCACCTCTTATCGCACATCTCTATCCACCGGGACCCAACAACCCAAACTATCGTAAAGCTATCGAGAGTCGTGGTGGTAAAGTAGACGAGGCTCAGTATGCCATTGCGATGCGGTCTGCCGGCTCTCCTCCCGTGGTTGCTCGCCAAGCCGCGAAGCAATCCGAGACAGCGGCATCGTTTGCCGATAAGATGATGAGCATGGTTGATGAGGAAGACGATGAGGCGCCGACATTGAAGATGGGAGATGCTTCAGTGGCCGCCCCGTTTACGTCCAAATTGGGTAATGTCAATGCTATTGTGCACATTATTCGTCAAGGACGATGTACGTTGGTCGCTACAATCCAGATGTACAAGATTTTGGCGCTTAACTGTTTGATCTCGGCGTATTCTCTATCCGTACTATATTTGGCTGGAATCAAATTCGGTGATGGTCAGGCTACAATTTCTGGTGTGCTCATGTCGGTTTGTTTCTTGTCGATCTCAAGAGCAAAGTCAGTCGACCAGCTGTCTAAAGAGCGCCCGCAGCCGGGCATCTTCAATTTCTACATCATGGGGTCTATCTTGGGCCAATTTGCCATCCATGTGGCTACATTGATTTATGTCACTGGTCACGTCTATAAGCTCGAACCCAGGGAAGGTGATATTGATTTGGAAGCTACTTTTGAGCCATCTCTGCTGAACACTGCCATTTATCTTCTACAGCTTGCTCAGCAGGTCTCGACGTTTGCTGTCAATTATCAGGGCCGTCCATTCCGAGAGAATATTTCTGAAAATCGTGCAATGTACTGGGGGTTGGCAGGTGCAGGTGCATTGGCGCTGGCAGGAGCGGCAGAGATTATACCAGAGATGAACGAGAATTTGCAGCTAGTGAAAATGGTTTACGACTTCCGTGTACGTCTATGTGGTGCCATGGTTGTCGATTACGTTGGAAGCTGGGTGATTGAACTGGGTTTGAAGGCATTGTTCAGCGATTATAAGCCTAAGGACATTGCGACCCATAGCGAGCGTGACCAGGAGCTCGTGGTAAAAAAGCAGAAGTAGTTCTTCGTATCGATAGATTAATAAATGTACAGCTTGAGCATTGATGAAGATGGGATCTGGCCCGATCTGGCCCAATCTGTTTAGTATGATCATGTGCAACTAGCCAGAATAGGTCATAAATTTTTCCGTCGGTCGCGTCGCGTGTGAAAGTGAGGAGGAACTCGGCAAGCGCGAACAAAAAAGGATTTTGTACCTTTTGTGGTCAAGGTCATTGAGAGGAGAATGGGAGATCCGGATATCGTGACCAGCATTTTTACCAAATCTTAGATTCTAGAGATAAATCACCAATTGGGGTATTTTACTATTATTATTAATGATATTGTTGACGTCATTTCCAAGTTAAAAGTCCATATGCGAAACGAAGCTACGACAGACACAATTGCGGTGTCGATGGCCAGCAAGTAGAAGCGAGTATGAATTGGCAAGTGGCAGAGAAGGTACGGTCTTCCGCAAGACTGATAGCAGCATACATTTGGTGTAGCTTTGAATCATTTCTATTGGAATGTTTTTAAGGTGAACCGACTGTGCGAGAAAACTGTGTCGCGCTCCTGATTCAAATTTGAGTGTCTTGTCAACCTCATCACCCGTAAAGCGTGCAAAGACAGACCACACCGACCGGCAAGCTCCACGGACAAAGGAGAGAAATTTTTATTTCCCCGGTTTGCTCGGACCTCGTTTTCCAGTGACTGTTCTGCCGTTGTATCGCATTTCCTCTGCCGGTTGTTGTTGATACCCCTGCTTCACCTCATGTTGATCGCAGCATGCCTGTCACCTAGCCAAACCTAACGAACACCGACCAGGGGGGGGAGGGTCCCTGCTACATGTCTTCGCAGGACAATTTGGGCTGGACAGAGTCCAAAACGGGGGTCTACTTGTATGAAAACAGACAAGTCTAACCGGAGCAGGCGAATTTACTAGGAAGCATCGACGTCAAGCCAAGCTAATCCAGGCAGAGAGCCTAGTCATGAGCAACTCGCAGCGGCGGTGTTATAACTCTCTCTGTCTGGTACGCAGAAACCGTTCGCATCTCATTAATTTGAACTACGACGACGATGATGATGATGATGATGATGATGATGATGATGATGATGATGATAATGATGATGATAATGATGATGATGACGACGCCGAATGTTGACTCTTTGCAGGGATATTTGCTGTAGTGCCCAAGAAAGCCCGAGCTCAAAACGGTGCAGGCTGGTGGCGGCGAAAGCTGCACAAATTGGTGCATGTAAAAAAGTTGTGTGTGCCTTGTCCAAGCGCTCACTCAGTAATTAGTACTCGTTATTCGCCACCACCACTTTGGCGTCAGACAGCGAACTGTGGAGAAGACTGCTGGGACTACTGCTATACTGCAATATTTTTCACCTACATGGATCATCCTTCAACGTTGCAACCACCGTGGGGTGGTGGTGGTGGGCAGCAGCGGCATTTAGGGTCGCCGGTATACTTTGTCTGCGGATCGCCTTGAACATGACGATAATGCATGCAGGGTCTACCACCAATCATCAGGGAGCTTTACGAGCGCACAAAAGGAATCTTTTCTCTCTTGTTTGATGGAGGCACTTTTTCTTTGTTGGGTTAATCCTCGCTGCTGCCCGCCGGCGGTCATCATGATATCGCTTTTGTGGCTGAAAGGCGAGAGACGAGAGAGAGAGAGAGAGAGAGAGAGAGAGCGCGCGAGCGAGCAAAAAAAGCTCGAACCCATATTGAGCTTGCCTAGTAGAACATCCGTCGAGCTCTCTCTCGTTTTTCAGTGGGTGCTGCCGCCGGACGGTTTGCAGAACCGGTAGCTCTCGAGTGCTAAACGACAGCGGGTCGATAGCGGCGGTACCTCTTGCTGGACGGGATAGGTGCGTACCTTCTCCCCGTGTGCCGTCGTCCGACTCTTTGCCCGTAGTCGTGTTCGTGCATGCATGCTGTCGGCCCGTTGGTTTGCCTGCAGCAGGCCCTGCTCGCTCTCACCGGCTGGCTCACGGTTGTGCATTCGCGGGCCTCCTGAGCAGCCTGAGCAGCCTGAGCAGCCTGAGCAGCAGCTGCGAAAAACAAGCCACTACCTAACGAAAACCTGGGCTCGGTGCCTGTTTTGTCGCCCCGTTAGTTAACCACTTAGTTACCGGCTGCACGCGGGCGGTTTGGCGTACCCCCTCGCCGCGCGCGTGTGGCTGGGGACACCGTGTGGCAGGGCTGGTTTTGCTGCTGCAGCACCGGAAGTCCATTTAGCGTGTGTGCCGCAGACTGGGCTGCCTGCCTCTTTTATCTCCCGGCCTCGCCTGCTGCTGCTGCTGCTGCTGCTGCTGGTGGTGCTGGCTTCACCACCGTGACTTGTTCTCTCTCGCTCCAGGTTTTTCTCTCTTGCTCAGATTCCCCTCCGCTGTTGTTCACCTCGCCTCGTCCTGCCGTATCTCTGTCGTGGTTGGTTTTGCAACGCATCCCCCTCCTCCCCCCCCCCCTGCACCGACGACATATATTTTCACTGCTCCCACGGCTGGGTGCACTCCCTTTTTGCTCGGCTCGGCCTGTTGCTCGAAGGCTTGCGAACCCACCTTCCGTCGTCGCTCACTGCTTCCCCTCCAATCAGACTCTCGGACCGACCGTCGTCGCAGCTGCTGTCGACCCTCTCTGGCCATTGCAGCGTACGAATTTTGCTCTCCGGTGTTCATTCGGTCCTGTGGTGTGTCTATCCTCCCCCGACCCTCGCCCGGTCCAGATCAGCTCTGCAAAGTCTTTTCAGACCAGACCTTGTTTGCGACTCCTCTTTGTCCTGACTTGCTTTGATTCTGTTAATCTCTCTCTATTGTCTTATGACTTCACTACCGTTCACTAGCCGTGCTCTGACACTTGCCGCCGCCGTTGTCGTGGCGGCCATTCTGGTCTGCCTGTCTCCAGTCGAAGCTGCACCCGGGCTGGCGTATGCTGGCAACACCGACGACACCAATCCGGGTGTGGTAGCTTCGTTTGACATCTGGCGCAGAGGTGGTGCAGTCTACCAGCCAGATCGTGTGGCAGACCTCTCAAGATTCCGTACCGTCCTGGCGTCGTGTCTGAAGAGATACTCTCGAACAAGACGAGAGCTCCAGGGCAACCGTGTCGTTCGCAAAGCGATCCCGGTGACTGACAAGCTGGCACCGATCGGCGAGGACGCCTCGTGGTTTGCAGATGCCCGACTAGGAACTCCTCAGCAGACCGTCCATTTTGACATCGACATGACCTCGGCCGACTTCTGGGTCGAGTCCACTACGTCCATCAGAGGCACCAGATTCGATTCAGAATCTTCGCAAACTTACTTCTCTGACCAAAAACTGGTATTCAAAGACTGTGTTGGTTCGCTGGATTCGTTGGTTCTTGGTGACCAGACCCTCAAAATCGATTTCGCCCATTGCGAGCCTCCAAGAGCTTCCGTCAAGACGCTCAATCCGTCTGGCGGAATGATTGGACTCGCCCACTCTTCTCTCTCTCAGACTTTCCTGCCACACTTTTTTGAAGACGCCAAGATTTCGGGCAAGCTTGCAGAGTCCCTGTTTTCTATTGAGTTCAAAAAGGATGACCCTTCTGCCTCCGGTGCGGTGCTCTCGCTCGGCGGTGTGTCCCACAAGGTCGACGATCCCCTGTGGGCGCCGGTCAAGACCTACGGCTTTTGGCAGATTCTTTTCAAATCGCTTATGGTGGATGGAAACACCGTGATTGATAATATTCAGGGCGTCATCGATATCTCATGTCCGTTCGTTCTCGCTCCTTCAGAAGACGTTCACATGTTCTACAACGCTATCTCAGGGTCTCAGCCCTTGTCTAACGGATTTTGGTCTTATCCCTGTTTTGAAGACCCCAAAATCCACATTGAGCATGCAGGATGGTTGTTCCCATTCAAAGACGCTTCTTTGGGCAAGGTAAAAGAAGCGTCAGGGTATTGTGTTGGCCCCCTCGTTGAAGCAGATCTGGCTGGCCTGTGGGTCATTGGAGAGCCATTTTTGAGAGGCGTTTTGTCTGTATTCGATGTAAGTTCCAGCTCCCTAATTTTTTTTTTTCAAATGTCTGCAGCCTCCCGGCGGCGTTTACGTTCGCATGTCTGATCCACGTGGAATTGGTGTAAGGGGGTATCTGGTTGCCAAACTTCGTCTCGCCTTCTCCACGTGGGTCACCCTTTGTTCGTGTGACAATGCTTAGCGCTGGCGTGTATCTTTGTCACTGTATACACGCTGGTGGACTTGTTTATCGCTGATGCTGTGTTACGGATTGCTAACTTTCGAAATAGTTTGATCAAAAGAGAATTGGATTGCGCACCATCTAGACGTTAGCTAGCATCTTGCATAGCATCTTGCATCCCGCAGTACTTCATTTACTAAGTTGCGACCCAAAGTTACGCTACATCGAGGAAGTGCTACAACAAAAATTCGGCGTATTTTTTTGCCGGTCTCAATGATCCAATCCTGGAGGTGTTGATTACGATATAATGAATGATTACGCGACACTTCAGGTTATATGACTTCATTTAAAGCTTTCTTTCAGAGAACTAATTTGCTTTTTTCACACTGAGTCTTTCAATTACTTAATCTGGCGGATTCATCAATTTTTGCATTTAATAGACATGACAATTTTAGCCATTGGAAAAGAAATTTCTTCTAATTTGGAGGAACCTGGTTTTTTTTTAGGATTCTAATTTCAATGGTTTATATTTTCTTTTTTTTGGGTTACATTTAGGCGTTTTTTTTCTTTCTTCATTTGATATGAGTTCTGAATATAATTATCAGTTATCACACGGTCCTATGTAAATCCAATAGTTGGAACGCCGCTTATTAGCTGCTGGCAAAAGGCCGCCTGATTGGCGCGCTATGCAGACAACACCGGCTACCGAAATCTGATGTACCAATAGCAGAGACCAATCCAGCAGCGGCTAAAGCTTCTTCAGGCGCCGGCTAGTGTAATGAGTTTAGACTCGGCATGAAAGGGAGGACCTGCTCACCACATATGCGTCCTAAAGGCGGCAGCTGAACGGTGACGCGAGGCGATGTTACGCGATGCGAAGCTAGCCGAGGCGCGGCACTGGCTGCAGTTCAGAAAAACTTAGGCTAACCCCCCAACACATCCGCTGCACTCGTAGTATTCAAGGGAAAAACCTATTCTCAATTGCCACAGTGCATAATAACGAGAGATACTAACTAGGCAATATCGCATCACACACGCTCTTCTTTGTCTGCGCGCTTCTAGTATACAGAGATAAGTGGACAGGCACACCTAATCCAATGGACGTGGCCAGCCGCTATCTAATCCCTTATTACCCTGCGCCTCCAGCATCCGGGTAAATTACTAAGCTCCTCAAGAAACGCTACAGTCCCCTTCGATCCTGAACGCAAAGCTCACATAGGGCACCAAAAAATGGTATGGGAATGTGCGGACTGGCTATATCCGTATGATGTATCGCAGTTGCATTCTAGCCTGGACCGTTCGTACATTTTTATTGGAAACTGGGTGGTCGCTCTATAGACCGTACAGCCAACCTTAACCTTTTTTTTTGCTTTACTCATCGTGGACACCCCCCACATCAAATATTTTACCACTAGACCAGAACCGTATGGATTCAATCGTTTATATATTAGGAGCTCGAAAAAGTGAATATAATGTAACAAAGAAGAGATCATAAATAGAGAGGATACGAGACGAGACAAAAGAACCTAGCCCGCGGTGGGCAGACGCCTATCGTTCTAATCGGCGACGCCGGCAACAAACCCCCCGGTTATTTCTTCTTCTTGTCAAATTTGCCATAGTATTTGTAGGATAAGTAAGCATCACCGCCCACAAGAGTAAGTGCGCCAAGAATTGTTGCGGCAGCAATAACTTTCCCGTTCGGATGATTGAAATTTGAATGAAACTTATCAACCGAACCTTTGGCGTAGGTCAAAGCGCCTCCTATAATCACGGCAAGCAAACCCAGGTTTGTAGCCACAACCGGGTTCTCAAGTTCAACTTCAGCCTTGTTGGTAAGCTCGCATGCCTTGCCGTATGCCGTAGCCGCTGTTTTCTTTGCCTTTTTCAAAATGTCTTTCTTCGGAGGAATGCCATCATCACCACCATCCGGCGACGGTAATGCAGATTCAGCACTAGGAAATGCTTTCTCGTCATTGACATCCACTTTTGATTCGGCTGGTGTAGATGAAGTCTCGACGACCTCATCAGGCGAGATAACTGGAACAGAGACCGTGGTGGTCTCTAGTGACGCGACAGGCTTGGCTGCCTTCTAAACACAAAAGTTAGCAGCCTATCATCATGAAAATGGTCTGGCATAGCCAAAGCCAGATCCAGTTTTGCCGATCCCAACAATAGCGTCAGGTCTTCCAAGTTGATTCTCAGTGGCTTCCACGCGATCACCCCACTTGAAGCGTAAGAGAGGCAACAGCGCATCCGACCATCCGAAGATTCATACCACAGAACCCATATAACAAGACAAAAAACTCAGAATTGACGTTGCAGACATTGAGCTTATCATTAAGGCTGTTTTGAGTGATTTGATGCGCTAAGCTAACCAGTCGCGTGATACGATCGGCACTCTGTAGCTCTCCGATGAGGAGCGGCGAGTTGATCGTGCAGCAAACGCAGCAAACTTTTTATAGACCAGCAAAGTACGAGATCGGAAAATCAAAACGGAACTCTAGCTCACCTCTTCCGGTGACTGTTCTGGACCGCGAGAAGCGATATCAGCATACCTATAAAAAAAAAAAAAGGTGTCAGGAATGTTCGTGTCGGATACCTGCTATCTGGGGAAAAAAAGATCTCAGCGACTTACGACGACATTGAAAAGCAGAATCTTGCACAGACTTATAAGGAGCAGAAGTCTGATCCGGGTGTGTTCTGATATGACAAACAAGCAATACTCAGACGTCTAGACAAGATCGGTGGGGTTTTAACAGAAGAGCGAGCCGGTGTAAGACCCGCTCTTTCCAGTTTATATAGCACCCTTCTTCGGCAACACGGTTTGACTGTGCGGCCCCAAGGCCACCGACGTCATTTCGGCCATCGCAGCCACCACATCGCACATTTTACGAGGGTCTTGTGCTATAGCCTTGGCTTAGGGCTCTCGGGGCAGATTGACGTGCGCATATCGCGTGCCCATCATACGCGTCGTTAGGAATTGCGTGGGGAATAGGACGAGATGCAGTTCACGATTGTTACATTATTTAAGCAACTCCTGAAACGTACTCAACCTCTTCATCGCTGGAGCGCAACGGGTCTTGTTGGCCACAACTTTATACCCGTAGCTGTGGTAGCCAAGACAAAAAGCTGGCGTCCTTTTCGCGCGGTCATCCGTATTGCCCCTGGCATGTAGTTTGTTTGATGTACTTCGAGCGCGTCAACGCGCGATGACCTCTGACAGATGAACAAATCCCAGCACGTACCAGAGCTTTCTCCTGTCTCTCGGTCAAGCCATATTCAGGACTCAGGGATACAGTTATGCTGAGGATTGTTTCGTGTGTTTCGTAAGTACTATATATAATGACTTTGCGTCCCACAAAATTCGCCTACGTAATCCATGTAATTTCCGGTGTGCTTGATTATACTGGTGCCGTTTTGTCAGTGTAATTGTCTATCAATGATGAGGCTCCTTTACCCAGCTCGGATACGACCGCTGATTGCTGCTGTCGTGCTATTTATGGTTCTTTCGGCGAGCTGTGAAAGCCGTCTCGAACCACGGTTCCAGCAGCGCACACAACGACGAAATGTAGTAGCATATACGGCCATCGACAAGAACAGCAGCTTGAATAACAAGAGACCTCATTTTTCTGCTCACGCAACATCAATTAAGTCCGTATTACAGTTTGGTAGTATGGTAAATAGCTATAGACGACCGTGGTGAGCATAAGCAGCAAGCGGACTCGATGCTTCTTACCGTTCCTAAGGAGTACAAAAAATCTCATGCGGTATACAGATACAGATACAGGCACTGTGATTATTATTATTATTATTATTATTAATACTGTACAAGAGCATAATTAATGATAAAAAAAGTTAACTATTACATATATGGACTTGCGGTATCGGTAAAGTATATGACGCTCTGGAGCTAGACCTTAATAGCAGCGCCACGAGTTGCACCGACCGCTACAGGTCCCAAATGCACCATCGGCTGATGTCCGGTTATACCTCTCTGCTTGATAGCCTGTTGGAATTCCGCGTGCTTTCGACGGCGAGCTTGCCTCTTTTGTTCGTCCAGATATCTCTTGTACGTGACAGCGACTTCCGTACTATCCAAAGAGCGCACATCCTCAATACGATTCGGCGTCGTGGAGCGTGGTGTACCGGGCAATAAGGACTGCATTATGCTTTGGCCCGCTAGTGCCCTCTCTGAGCTGCTATATGAAGATGACGTAGTCGTCCTGGGACAGCTAGTCTGCCCTGCGTGATACTGCGCTTGCTCTAGATTCATGTCAAAGAACGTCCTGTGCCGAGTTCTATCCGACGCATGGTCCACATCGCTACGCGCAGAAGACTGATGATCTGCAGACAAAGATTCAGATGTCGTCTCAGACAGACTTTTGGAGACTTTGCGTTTCATTCTGGAACTTTGGAGTGTGTTCTTGTGGGTGTTGAAAACTGGAAACCTCGATTTTAGAGAACGTAGGGTTTGTTTTGCTCGGCTTACCGATGGTTGAGTGTCGTCTTGTTCATCCGCCGGCTTATCGATTGCTTGGTCATCATTGTTGACAATTCTTGCAGGCTGCGTCGTTTGGAATACATATGCGAACGCTGAATCTGATGCAGGAAGTCCCGAAAGCTTTAAGTCGCATTCAATGTCGGCAATATCGGTGAACTCAGTGCAGAGCTTCACTGTCGAGACATCATTTTGCTTCTTATTATCTGGTCCTGTGGTCAACGTGGCATTTTTCTTCTTACGCTGTGTGTGGTGACTATCGCCATTACAGTTTTCACCATGTGAACGATCCTGCTGACGTGCTACATCTGTCGTACTATGCTGCCCGTCTGTCGCGCTCCATCTAACCCTCTGCTCGGCTTTCTTGGCTTGCTGAGCTTCAACCGGCGGATAAGCCGACCTATCTCTCGCGAATCTATCAGATGACATCTTATAGCTGAGTGAGTTGTGCTCAGTCCTCATTTGTGGCATAGATTTTGCGTTTCTCAGTTCCAACGGCTGTGCAGCTAGCATGACCTTACTCTTGCGACCAGGTAAGGGAGCCGAAAAGACTCTCTGAGATGATTTTCCCGGAATATTCGGCAGTCCACTGGGTGTATCAAATGCTGATCCAAGTTGGCGCTGCTGAGCTACTCTGATATCAAGTGCTACCTGTCTATAAGGTACTGCTTGTCTATAAGGTACGGGCCGTGTTTTGTCGATAGCCAGACCTGCGGTTGACAGGTCCACGGGTGTATCGCAAATAGCGGCCCTTGCTCGATTCTGTCTATTAGGCATAGACATGATTCTCTTGTCACTGCGATGAGCAGGTAGTTTCGTATACTTTAGCTTTGGAAGAAGCTGTAGATCGACCCTTTTTGTGTCTAGATAATCATCCTCAAGCAATAACGTGGGAACTGCCATTAGCAATACTCCTTTATATGTTAACTCTAAATGCCTTGTGCCTACTGTTTGAAGTGGGACAGCCATCGTCGAACGAGCGATCAATGTCTGCCTTGACGTCTGCGTGCGATGCAGTTCTCGCTAGCACAGGCGACGGCAAGTCTTGAATGAACTTGACAATTCTGATATGCTTTTCCGACCAAGTTGGGTCATCGTAGTGTGTTGGCGTATCGTTTTCCATCGTACTGTGAGATTAGGTGCAGGTCCAGGACAGCGAAGAAGTCGGGGAGACCACACGGTCGATTTTCCGCCATTTATAAACCGATCCCACGAGGTTTTGTCGTTCAAATAAAAAAAAAACTTTTCTTGTCCTCTCCGGATCGAGAAAGCTGTGCTAGACGTTTCTGTATAATCCTTGTCACTCTGTTTTTGGTAGAGGTTGCGATGGGAAGACCCAGCCCTCCATCGGCGTGGCGCGCGAGAGGCTGGTCGCGATGCCAGATCCAGACTACAGATTTGGATGTCACTCCATCACCGTATAGCTAGCGGGGTTCTTTTAAGTTTCCTATCGTAGATTGAAGTACCCTTCATGCTTATCACACGCACATTTGTACACTGCCAGCGATCAGTTTGAGATCGCTATAGCTGCTCACATGCGGGTATGGTACAACGCAGCAGGTCCATGTCTCAAATCTGACGGCCATTGTACATGTTGGATCGATCCGGCCATTCTAGAGCAACCCAGGGTATTCGTGTTTTCGACCATTTCTATCCGCTTGTCGACAGCAATTTCGGTCTTGTGTCTGACGGTGTTATGAAGTGTCTACCAATAGGTCCAATATTAATGCATAGGCCCATAAGCTTTCTGATCTTATTATTTGGCGTATTATGCGGTTGGGAGTTGTATCGCCCGTAGTACGTGCCGCCCTTGTATAATTGATAAAAAACGTGTAAAATGCCTACAGGTTAGACATATACCGAAGAAGACGGCCAAGCACAGAAATGCAGTGCGTAACACGGACAATACGATTGAAATGCGTCTCATACCGTCAGAGGCTCAAGGTCCTCGCACGGCAACGCTTGCCAACGCGATATGCACAGCCGTTGCTAATCAGGCACCATACTACAGTTTCTCCAGGTTATACAGGTTCTCACTCCAAGAGCACATCACAGACGAGGACGACGAAAAGCGATGAAGTTCAGAAGGCCCCTGAATTATCAACCGGCGATCATGAACATCTTAACGCGACTGGCGACTCAGAGCCGATTCCAATTGGCAACTACATAGAGAACAAGAGTGACCCTGACTATCCCTCGCAAGACGAAATAGATGCTGCGGGGTTACCACATGGTCTTCCTATGCTGAATATCAAGTACACATGTAAATATTGCGACGCTAGGTCAAGCCATTTTGTGTCCAGGTCTTCACTTGAAGAAGGAACGCTGATGACATGGTGTTCTGGCTGCAGGACAGGATATGTTCTGGCGGACAATCTCAACATATTCGAGGAGGCGGCGGTCAATCCGGATGGGATGTCGATGGAAGATATTATGGCAAGCATAGGAGTCTCTATCTTAGCGTCTGGGATACGAGCGTACCCACGGGACCTTGTATTGGAATTCCGACGACCCGTGCAGATGAGTTTCGAAGAGATGGATCAAACGGAAGAGGAACAGTCGCAAAACGAAGAGCAAATGCTTGATCTCATAACGGAAGCCTACGAAGACATGTCACCCGACGAGAAGAAAGAACTGATGCAAGATGTCGAAAAGCTCATAGAAGAGGATACCTCCGATTCAAGCAATGACCTACTTCACAGCGAGGAGATGGTCAATCTCATGAGAGATTTGTCACCCGCAGAGCGGGAAGAAGTTGTACGCCAACTCAGAATGGTTGAGGCAGAAGACGAAGATGACAGTGACAGTTACGAGGACGAATCTGGAGAAGTCGAAACCTCGAAGGAAGACGAGTATGACGATCATCTATTCTCGCAGTTTATGCCTGCTGGGATGAAACGAGAGGAGCTACTAGAATTTGAACAACAGCTGCGAAACACATCTGAGACGGAGATACATGACTTATTGGGCTCGATTGCTCACTCAGAAGCTCCATCCAGCGCGGGGAATATACCTGCCGCCGACAGCAATACAGCTGCGAACTTTTCTGAATTGCAATCCATGGATGACTATTTGGAAAAAATGGACCTCGAAGACAAAATGGCTAAGAAAACTCGTGGCACTTTAGATGAGCATTCGGAAGTTTTTTCTAAAGTGGAGCTGGATAGTGAATCCCACAACAACGTGGAGCAATGGGCTCGAGGTAGAGAAGGCAGGTCAATCACAGATTCCGTTGAAATCGACGAAAGGAAAATAGCGCCTGAAGATCTCGAGCGAATCAAAAAACTCCTACGACAGATAGAAGACACTCTCAACAAATAACTACACAATTGCATTTAGAAGGTAATGTTCATAGGTCTAATGCATCTATTTTCAAGCAGTTTAAATCGTCAGCGTATCGGAAACGCATAAATAGGTATCCTTTTTAAAAGACAAATCCATTTTACCAGCCTAGTGACCTAGTACGCCTTCCCCAAGAATGCTTTCAGCAACAGCCTCTTCCACCATATGCTTATTGCACTCGGCTAGAATTGTCGCTTGCTTGGCTATATCTTTTAGCCTCGAAATCACCTCTTGATTGCCGTCGGCAAATCCGTATATACAGTATTGGATACCCGTCTTTTCGCAAAACTCGATAACGTATTTTTGAGCTGCGCGGAAGTTGTGTCTTGGCATGCGAGGGAAAAGATGATGCACAGCCTGAAACTGGAGACCCCCGTGCGCAAAGTCGAACCATGCTGGACAGTCAACATCCATGGTCGTGCGTAACATCCGCTGAGCAAAAGTCTCGGACAGTCCTAGATTTGCTGTTGACATTGCAAAATGGGACAACGTGATTTGGACGTGAACCGGCATAGTTACAATATGGCTGATCATAATAAACGAAAATCGAGTACCAGACGGAAGGGAGCAATAGACCAGCTTATAACCAAACCAATACCAGAAAACGATTAGTCCCAATATCTCATAATAGAATAACCATACGGCGCGTCCCTTTCTGGGGCCCTGACGGAATACCAAATACTCGATAGACAGTCTGTAGAGATTGAACCGGCCCAGACACAGGATCGGATAGTACGTATAGTGCTGAATACGTATCATCATCTTTGCAAACGTGTCATATTCAAGAACTCTTTCGTAGTAAGTTGAAAAAAGGTCACCAAATAGCCTCGTGGAGACACAGAAAAACGGCAGATGCTGGATATCCGGATCGTGCACAGGATCGTTCGTAATGACATGGTGCACATTGTGGCTCCTTTTCCACCAACCAACGCTTAGACCGCCAACAAAATTTGCGATGAATCCAGCGATAAGGTTGTCAATCACGAACGAATGCGTCACAGCGTGATGCGCAGCATCATGGACGACAAATGTAAGCTGATGCCATAACAGTCCAAGGAAAACGGCTGAAACTTTGTACCAGCCTAACCGGAAAAATATTGCAGATAGTAGGCCCAAGGAAACGTAACGTACTGATTCCCTTCCGTAATTCCAATAATTGCAGTCGAACAAACCCAGTTTTTCCACCTTCTGATATAGAAGTCTATAATTATGGGCAATGGAAAGCTGCGTCTCATAATCTAGAGACGGATACTTTTCAAGGTCATTTTCAATAAGTCTCTGCTCATACTCTTTAAAGAGAGTTGCAGACAACGGAACTGCTTGAACTTTCGGAGCAACCACTACATTCTTGGACTTTTGGAGTGATTTTTGTTTGCTTCTGATCTTGACCACCGTATCTGTCGTATCCTCATCAGACGAAGAGCTAGATGCTGACACTGATGCATCGCTAATGACAATGGCCTCATCCAAAGGTCTGAATTTCCCTCCTTGTATAGGAGGCAAGAAGTTTTTCCAAATGCCTTCAACCTTCCCGATCTGATAACGTCGTGCCTGAATTTTCTCCTCCTCGGCGTGATAACTGAGCAAAATTAGATTCGATTACCGATAAGCCAGATCAGTCATAACCCACGCGTTTATCTCGTCTGTCGCATCTCGCCCTATCATGTGCTGAATAACTTTATGTCCACCAGGATGGTATGGCATCCACGCGTCTAATTTGAGAACGCGGCCTTCATATATGACGATGGATTTGTCCTCTGCAATCAGACCTTCAATTTGACGGCGAGTCAGAACATCGTATTCCCTCATTATCTTGATCTCTACGAGCAATATAGAGCTGCAATGATGGAACAGCAACGTGAAATCATCAAAAAGTCAATTCAAATGAAACTGCGCGGCATGTTGCAGCCAAAAGGCACCGGAGCTGCTCGGCGTTTCGCGCGAGCGTGCAGCAACCGAGTTGCCGCGTCAATTAGTGTAAGCAACCGTTCAAAGCTTCGGGAACTACGGAATTTATTTTGCTTATTCTTTCCCGAGTTACAAATTAACACAATTACTAAACAAAGACTAATAAAATAACAGGGCAAACCATAAAAAAGCTTGATATGCACAGAATGTGGAGTTATTGGCCAGGGCGTGGAGGAGCATTCTACGAACAGTCCACACGCTGTAAAGACACCATTATCGACTAGGGCCATAACCGCCGTAGAACCTGGTATACAGATCAATTGCCTTCAGATCCAAAGTCCTTAGTGAAGTCATCATGACGTTTGACGTCATCGTCGTTGACTGTTGGTCTCGAAGACTTCACGGCTTTCACGAAATCTTTAAACGTTAATGGTGGCTCCAAAAGCTGCTCTGCGGTGATATCCATCCAGGGCATCTCGATTGCCCCCGAATCACCAGGAGAGCATGGTGTCAGCTTCCGTCCCTCGCTAGACTCAACCCATTTGAAATGAGTTGCCATCTGAATCTTTCTGACAGGCTGCATCAATGCATCACGGACAGCCACTGCTATATCGGCACCGGAGTACCTGATTTTACTGTCAGCGGCAATAAAAAAAAAACAAAAAAACCGTGCATTCCTACCCATCAGTCATCTCAGCGAGTGCTCTATAGTCATTTTGCGTGAGTTCGCAAGGGGTGGTTCCGACGTTAAGTTTGAACATTGTAGTCCGAGCCTCAACTTCGGGCAGAGCAATGTAGATACGCTTCTCAAATCTTCCGAATTAGCGTATACTCTGAGGAGAGAATGAGAGCCAAATTACTCACCTTCGACGAATGGCCGCATCAAGCTGCCATGGGATATTTGTAGCGCCAAGTACCAGCACACCTGACGGATCATTGCCAACACCGTTCATCTGTACTAGCAACTCTGTCTTGATTCGTCGAGAGGCTTCACTTTCTCCCTCGCCTCTAGGTCCACAAAGAGCATCGACTTCATCAATAAAAATAACAGCAGGTTTGTTCTCGCGCGCCATTGCAAACAACTGCTTCACAAGTCTCTCTGATTCACCCATCCACTTGCTCACCAGATCAGAAGAACTCACGGAAAAGAAAGTTGAGTTGGCTTCAGTGGCAACCGCTTTGGCAAGGTAAGATTTTCCAGTACCTGGCGGCCCATACAGAAGTATGCCAGAGACAGGTCTCCGATTTCCGGTGAAAAGATGCGGAAATTTGATGGGCAAAATCACGGCTTCTTTCAGCGCTTCCTTAGCTAGCTCCAAACCGGCGATGTCCTCCCATCGCACATTTGGCTTTTCGGAAAGGATAGCACCTGCTTGTTAGTTCAGTAACATTTTGAATTATCATTAAGTGTTACCTGATAGTGCGCTTCTCAGTTTTTTATTATCGCCGTCCTCATCGTCGCTATCGTCACCTTTCTTCCTAAAATGCGTGTCAGCGTGACGAGGGAGTTATCAACCATTATTGTCGTAGACATCATACTTCGACTTGCCACCACTTTTTCCAGATTCCTTCCCATTGGCACTGACAGCCCTCTTTGATTTGCTCTCTTGGCTTTCGATGAAATTCTTCAGCTGCTCGGCACGATCCATATATTCCTTCGTCTTCACAGCAATCATTTCCTTATTTTTTGCGTTGCGTTCATCTAAGAATAGTTAGCGTTTACACTATGTCAGAGAAGGATTCAAGAGCAGAGCCAGCATACACTTCAAGGCGAGCATAAAATATTCCAATCCGGAGGTATAAAGCTTGTAGGCATCTTCGAACTGCTGCGAGTTGTCTGCCTGGATGGCCTTTTGAACCGTCTCTATGGCCTTGCCCAAGAAGTCGACTGTCGCCATCTCAGCAGATTTCTAATGCACCCAAGCCAAGTATATAAATAAAAGCGACCTGTCCGTTAAAAGAACACTTTATCGGACCGATCAATTGAGTTTTCAGGTGGTGATGATATGATCGCAGGCGGTGGTTGCCCGGTCCTACGCCTTTGGCGCCTTTGCCTATCTGTGGGGCGCACAGGCGACGTTCGTCGAGTTCTGTGGCGGTCCCGCCGCACATTGTACATGCGAAAGTCAAGATAGATCCCGGTCCGACCTTTGGTCTTTAGAGGGAAATAATTCGGACTGTCCTGTCTTGAGGCGAGCTAGACCTTTTTGGAATGAGTACGTTTACTGCAAACCTTATATCGCTTAATTATCCTGTCTACGAACGGTTCAAGGCATAGCCAGTTATGACATAAGATATGGTTAGCCTTAGGTTCGGATATAACAATCACAGATCAGTTAGAGTTAATGCTCTATGTACATGTCCTTGCCGATTTAGCATCTATGATCCTTACTCAACTTTTCCTTGGCGTCAATAATAGCTTCATTCAAGCGCCCGTCTGTAAAAGTCAGTTCATACTCAGTTCATGTACCTCCTCCTTCTCTGGGACAAACTCACCTTTAAACGCATTCTTCAACGTCTTTACCGTATCGCGGTCCAGCGGTGAAATCCCAAGCAATTTCTCAAGCTCTGCAGTGCTTATCCTCTGAGGTCCGTCTGTATCAATACTGACTTCTTTCTTCGTAAACCTCGACTGGACTCGGATCCTGGAGGCGTCAGATACTACCGTTACATGTCCGGCTAATTGCAGAAACTCACAGAAAGGTCTCTTTTTCGCCAACCTCTTCTACGTCACCACGAACGTCTTTGGTGCCCATTGAAAGATATTTACCGTAATGTGACTGAATGGTCCATTTAGACTCACTGCCTGTGGAGTCAAAGAGCAGCTTTTCTTCTGGACCAATAGCTTCCAATTTTGCTTCACAGACACCGTACTGAGAAACTGCGAGGTATTTTCCAGTATAAGCTTTTATTGTAAAGCTATCAGATTGCAACACTGAAGAAATCACAAAGACCTGCTGCACATTGAGAGGAGTCATCGTCGAAGAAATGGATGACAGGAATATCTTTCCAGCTGCATCACTTGCAAGGCAACTTCTTTCGCCACCAGTCACCTGCAATTAGACAAAAGAAAACAGTAAATGGCCTTTATACCACGTACCTGTATAATCAAGCAAGGCCCACTCAAGTCATTCTTATCAGTTGCGGTCACCCATTCGGTGCTCTGTTCCGATTGATCTACTCTTTGTCTCTTATCCTCGTCCGCCGCTTGATCGCTGTCAGCAGAGAGTCTTTTGGCGTCTGTTCGCTTTCTTTTCTTCGGTTTATCACCCTTGAATCGTAGTTTTGTACCCATTATCTACTTTGATCTTCCGTATATGTGACTTTAGCTTGAGGAGTTTAGCATTTTCACACATATGGGACTTTCTGCCGAGCCGCGCGTAGTGCGCGTACTTCACTCCCAAATAATCTATTGACGCGTTGTGGTCTTACAGCCGGATCAGCAACTGATATGGACGACAAGAGAGAACACAGTGGGTGTATGACCGACATGACTTTTTCGGCTGATCCGGTGGTTGTGTCGTTGAGTGATCTTAAGTCTGGAGCGGCCGACAATAAGCTTCCTCTTGCATTTGGTTCGAACTCACTTGGTATCATTGTAGTCAAAGGTAAGTTTGCGTTGAGTGGATCAATTATCTACAGTCATTCTAATAGTATTTCCGCAGATGTATCTGACAGGTACTCTGGACTACGTAAGCAGCTGCTTTTTTATTCGTCCAAATTAGCTGCTTTGGGAAAGGACTCGCTTTCTGCACTTGAATCTCCGGAGTCAAATTACCTAGTCGGGTGGTCGTGCGGGAAGGAAAAATTCGAAGATGGCGAGCCAGATACATTGAAAGGGTCATATTACGTCAATTGCGCTTTTTATGTCGATGAAAAGCTTGAAGGAGCCGCTGTGGACACTGAAAGATACGCACCAGAAGATGTGGTAGCATACACAGCCCCCAATATGTGGCCAACAGAGAAGCTGTTAGCTGGATTCGAGGCTTGCTTTAAAGAAATGGTAAGGGATTATTGCGTAATTAGCTAGACTCATATCTAACTCCCAGGCTACTCTTGTTATTGATACTGCAGTCGTGGTAGCACAGGTGAGTGAAGTTCAAAGCAAATTTTAGCTCAAATTGGACTAAATGGTGTAGGCATGCGATCGATATTTATTGGCTAATACAGAGGATTACCTGGAGGGATACCTGGAGCACATTGTTAAAACATCAACTACTACGAAAGCAAGACTATTGCATTACTTTCCACCAGGCGCCGATACCAAGTCCTCTGACTGGTGCGGCGAACACAAAGATCATGGATGCCTTACTGGCCTGACATCGGCACTCTTTGTAGATGAAAACGTCGATACCGAGATGGAACTAGCACAGTCACCGGATCCAGATTCTGGACTGTATATTCGTGATAGACTTGGCCAAGTTGTCAAAGTTACCATCCCTAAGGACTGTCTAGCGTTTCAATCCGGAGAAGGTATGCCGATAGTATTTATGTTTTTGTGTTCGTAATTGCTAATAAAGCAGCTCTCCAGGTGGTGACTCGCAATCAATTTCTCGCTGTTCCTCACTTTGTGAAAGCCTCAAAAGTCTCAGGGATCGCAAGGAATACACTTGCTATTTTCTGTCAGCCCAATCTTCATGAGATGGTTGGCTCGGATGATTTTGCCACATTCGCAAAGAAAATAGTGGCAGGGAACACAATTTTGGACTAGTATGAAGAAATCTGCCCCGGAGTATCATGCAAGGTTATCTCTTAATGTGCTTTGCGTTCGGATCAAATTGAACTTCTGACCAACGATCTTGTTGGACGAGTTTCGCAATCCTGATTATTTCCTTACTGCTTACATCAGCTGAAAGATAGTCAATAACACCCAATGATATGCTAAGCGTAAAGTTTTCCAAATTAACTCGTTTTCTTGACTTTGAGCTTCCAGATGTCAGCGCAAGTGGTCTTTTAGCTCGACCTTCAAAAGTACCTGCAGCACAATTATTCGTTAGAATTGAGCTCTTACTCAGCATATATAAATCTCCAAAAAGTTCTCTTGTCGAGAACGCACTTTCTTGGTCTGAGCCCATGACACACGCTACAACTTCCTTTGGTCTAAACAATCCGACAAAATTTCGCAGCTCCTCATACGACGAGTGGATGGAATAAGCAGCGTGTATGGTGGATGGCAGTGGAACATCAGGGTCTGAACCGTAAAACACATTTTGTTCTTGAGCATAACAGTTTAGTTACTTTCTGATATGATACAATTTATACGTAGGATCTTACCTTCTGATGCGGACTCCTCCGTGTATTGCGTATCTCTGATCTTTGGAACAATTGTCACTACATTGCAGGATTCCGATAATGCAGTAAGACAGTTGGATCCTGGTTCACAAGCGTGTAAGCGAGTGCTTAATTTGTCAAGCGTGAGACATCCCTCTGCCGCTACAAAATTGGGCAGCGTAGCGCTAGTGTCACTGGAAGAGATTGGCGAGTGTCCGACGAGCGCTGATCCAAGACTGTAAACCGAGGGATGTGATAATGAGCGAAAAATATGATAACGATATTCGTCAACATGAATTTTTGACTTTAAAGCCACCGACAGAGCCAGAAGTAAATCCTCGTATCCCCATGTCCAATACTGGAAGCTGAATTTTGCAAAAGAAGGGTACCTCATTACTTCTCTAACAAGACGCTCAGTCACCACTGCCTTGCTGTCAAACTTTAACATCCTTTTATCACCGGTGCAGTTCGTGGTATCTAGATAAATACAGTCTAGAGATTTTATGTGACGGACATATAGCAAAAGCAAGGGGTTGCGTTCCAGTTCGTCAAGCCACCACTTTTCCGCTCGTATATCTCCTGTATACAAAATAGAATATTTCTCATCTTCAATAAGAAACATTGATGATCCGGGACAGTGATTTGCCTATGTAGTTAGTTAGCTAGAAATGAGGCAATCTAGTGTGTATCATACTTCAAACATTGTCACAGTGATACTTCTCAAAGGATCTAGTTGAACCTTGGTTGGGCAATTGAACGGCATCTCCTTCTACTTCGCATTAGTTTGTATATGCAGTTGGTAGAGATGACCTTACTATCAGATTACGGCGTCCTTGAGGACCCAAGTTACCATAGATTTTGCTCTGCTCTAACGAAACACCTGTCCTACAGCAATTCAACCTAGACGATTTGGCTTCAATCTGTAGAATCATTCGTTTAGTGGCCGCAGAGCAATATATGAACGGCCCATTGTAATTTTTTGCAAGGCCCTCTGTGTGGTCCGAGTGGCAATGAGTTAAGAAGCATGCCTTGGCCGGAGGTGATTCTGATACATTTCGAAAATAGTCAACTGTGAAATGGTCGGTAAGCGTACTCTAGGATTTTCTCAATATGCCTACTTCTGATATCGGGAAATTCGTCCGTGATACCTCTAAAGGTGCTCTACCATTAGTCGGGGCAGAAGATACATGCAATCAAGACCTCCTTACCATGATCCAAATAAATCTATCTGGTAGCGTGACTAAAAAACGATCAAATATCAATGGTTGTCGACATTTCCGTTAGTCTTCTTGATCGATTTGACATCGTACCTTGATCAACCTATAAAAGACTATACAAATTTAAAAGAATTCGCGTCGCGTCGCGACATTTTCCCGAAGAGGTAAATTGATCACAATACTTGAACTATCTGGGGCCCAACATGTAGGCAGAGACGGCCCATCGAAAATTGAGAGCTTTGGAAAAGATTCACGTATCAGGTATATCTTTAAAATAAGCGACTCATATCGCTGTACTTAAAAGCCCTTCAGTTTATTGGAGATTAGAGAGCTATAATGAACCAGCGAGCTGTTAAGTTACTAGGACAGGTCTTCATGCACTGCCACAGTGCCAAGTAAAGATATCAGAGTCATCAAGTGATATTATTGGCGTAATCTGAATTAAATAAACCATCAAATGTTTTCTACAGTAACGAAAGTCTACTATCGTGTCTCTGGTATGAGCACTGTACGCAGAACTAACATTTATTAGGCTCAATAACTTCAGCTGTGATTAAAATGAACCACTAAAGCTCTACAACCTGTAATACATGTGGTATTCGTCTAACAATCTGCCTTATATAGCCTGAGAATAACGAAAGTACAGCAGAAAATCGCTCTCGCGAGCGAGTTGCCAACTGCCCCTGAGATTTGCTCTAGTCGGGCCACCACGAGTACGCAAGACCACATTATATCGTAACAATTTCTTTTCTTTAATTCACTGTGTGTACATACATTGACATATCAGAAGCCTATATGGCATCCAAGGTGTTACTAAGACCAAAGTTCATACATTTCCAAAATGCGCATTTTCGGATTTTGCAAGGTCGGCGCTGCTCTTCCTGCGAGAAAGCTGTAGGCCAGGACAAACCTTCGAAGCCAGGCGAGGTCAGGTCTACTCTGGAGATATTCAATGATCATAGGCAAATTGGACAACGACAAGATCTGTTCATGATCAATCCCATGACTCCGGGGTCTGTGTTCTTTCTGCCTCATGGCACGCGTATATATAACCGACTGCTCCAGTTCATGCGTTCTCAGTTACGAGCCTTCGGATTTGACGAAGTTGTGTCGCCATTAATTTACAAGAGGAGCTTATGGGAGAAAAGTGGCCACTGGGAAAAGTACAAAGATGATATGTTTAAAGTATCAGATCGGGTACAGGTCAGCGACGAAGACGATTATGGCCTAAAACCGATGAACTGTCCTGGCCATTGCCTGATTTTCGGGTCCACCGATCGCTCTTACAGAGAACTGCCAATTCGATACGCGGATTTCTCACCTTTGCACAGGTACTTATGATAAATTAACGGATCTGCTATAAATTCTCCTAACTTATAACAGAAATGAGAGTACGGGGTCTTTAACGGGCTTGACTCGAGTCCGACGATTTCATCAAGATGACGGCCACATCTTTTGCAAACCAGATCAAGTACAACAAGAGATTCAGCTGTCACTTGTACTAATTGACAATGTGTACAAGATATTTGGTGTCCCCTCGTATAGATTACTGCTCTCTACCAGGCCTGAGCAGTATATCGGAGAGCTTGAAGAATGGGCAGAGGCTGAAAACGCTTTAAAGACTGTCTTAACCGAATCCGGCAAGTCATGGCAACTCAATGAGGGCGACGGAGCATTTTATGGCCCAAAAATTGATATAGTCATCAAAGACCGCAACAATAAGGAACATCAAGCTGCTACCATCCAGCTTGACTTCCAGCTGCCACAGCGATTTGATTTGAAGTACAGAGACGACGAAAGTCGACAAAAGAGGCCAGTCATGATACACCGCGCGGTGTTCGGTTCATTCGAGAGGTTTCTGGCTATATTGATCGAGCATAATCAGGGAAGGTGGCCACTTTGGTTGAGCCCTCGTCAAGTCATGGTCCTTCCAATCGCTGAACGACATAACGAGTATGCCAAGCATGTCCAAGAGAAGCTGTCCGGGATTTCTTCCGACAAAACCAACGCGGTATCAATGCTCGATCCAACCTTCTTTGTGGATGTTGACGCCCGCTCTATGACCTTGAATTTACGACTCCGAGAGGCCATCGAACAAGAATATAATTACATTGGCGTTGTCGGCGATAAGGAACTGGCCGACGGCACTGTCAATTTGCGAGAGAGAACGGATAAAGGTCGACTATATTCGATCGAAGATGCTCGTAAGCTTCTTCTTGATAAAGCCGCTGCTTATGAGTAGGAATGGCTTTCAAGTCCTGTATATATTTTCCATCATTTCTATATAACTTATCCATTGAAGCATATTATGCTGATTGTTATTCGCCGCAAATACCGTGCCAAATTAGGCCTGAAGCCATGCGTGCGGCCTGCGACGATTGGGAACAGACCGAGGGTTAGGGCTCTTAGGTGAGACGGGGCGGCAATCCACGATCATCACCCATCATGTCAGGTAAGCAGGGACTGAATCGTTGTAAACGGACTTTTGGGCATCAAACTCGACGCGGTAAGGGAAGCCTTCTGGGGAGGTCTTCTAGAGCAGATACTGAGATTTGAATTTTATTCACCATCCACTGAGTTGTTCCCTGTGGCCGTCTCCTTCAAACGGAAGTCGCGTTATAAGGCGTGTTCGCGGTAGCTTCAACACACAGATCCAGAAGTACATATAGCAGAGAATCCAAGAGTAGACATAGCTATTACGGAGTTGCAGAGAATAAGCATATAAAGGGAGCATACAGATGTCGTCAAAATTTAATCCAAGCACTCCATCCTTCTTGCCTGGTAGTAGCAACCCGGGATCGTCGTCGAAGCTGTCAAGTAACACCAACGCGTCTACTTCGTCTGGTGTTTCGTCGCTCGGACCTTCTACTATCACAAATAGTGACGCTCCCATTAAGGCTACCACAAGAAGAGGAGGAAATGCTACTCAAATCAACGTGTCCTCTCCCCGCAATAGTCAGAATCATCGACCTAATCACAAGACTACGCGGAAGAGTAGTCATAATTCAAAGCCTATGGTGAATGTGAAGGATGGCGACTTCTATCCCGACAACGAAGGTGCACTCGCGGAACAGGTATGGTAAAACATTTATTATGCTGTCCAGAATTTCTTCTAATATACAAGTACTATCTATCTCCAGGCGCACGAAATCGGCGAAACCAGATTTCGGCTTCACACCTGCTGAATTTCACACTCCCGCCGCGTGACACAAGTGGACGTCGCCGATATCAAAGTGCTCCTTCATGGCAGAAGAGCGGATCTCATGTCATTGACAAAGCACACTTTGTTAACGCTAATTTTCGATTTGTTGTGCATCCCAGTGGGGATTACACTATGCAAGCACTGGACCCAGACGTCGTTATTCCCTGGCATTTGATCCTTCAAGTCCTTGTATCGAAACATTCTCAAGCATCTAACTGCCCAATATGCCTAACTGATGATCTTGTGGCGTCAAGAATGGCTAGGTGTGGCCATACTTTCTGTTTGACGTGTATGATGAGAATGGTCGAGTCAGAAATGCCTTCCTATAATGACAACGACGGCATGCCCAAGAAAAAACGGAACACTTGCCCTCTTTGTCTTGAAAGCCTCTCACTTAGCGATGCGAAACCTGTTAAATGGATTAACTATCCCGGAGACGAGACCTCTGTACCCGAGACTGGCAAAGATGTCGTTTTACGATTGGTCATGCGTATGCCGGGAAGTATTCTTGCATTACCACGAGACGGAGGAGAACGGCCAAATAATACGTCGGAAATACCGTGGCATTTTGCGGCAGAAGTAATGAACTATGCCCGCGTAATGAAAGGAACGGAAGATTACATGATCAGTGAGTTTGAGCGTGAGATTCGCGAGCTCGAGTTTATGGAGCAAGAGGATGGTGCCTTGTTTGGTGAAGACGGAGAATGGAGCCACAAAGCCATAGAACGCATTTTTGATTCAATTGAGGCGGCTCATGGCATTGGCAATGCTCCGCGCAAGGAAGTCGATCGTTCGAAAGACCGGAGTCGAGCTAGAGACAAAGCCTCCGTGCCGGAGCTATCAAGTTCCACTACTTCGTCTTCTTCCGAGAACGCCCGCTCAGATACCATACTTGTTCCCGAACAGTATAGTCAGAGTAGAAGAGCCAATGGCATACCAGCCACTGTTTCTGCATCACCCCCAGTTGCCCGCTCACAGCATCCTTCATATAGGTCAAGCAATCGGTCAACGAGCGCCGTATCTTCAGGTTCTGCTTCTGATTATCCATCCGACACACCGTATTACTTTTACCAGCCACGAGATGCGTCGAATTGCTTTCTATCACCGTTAGATATTCGAATTCTAAAAACTGCTTTTGGCTCCTTTTCGCAGTTTCCATCAACAGTACTAGTACATGTCGAGCGCATTATCAGCAACCAGGTTCTAGATGAGGATACCAGAAAGCGCATGAAGTATCTGACGCACTTACCGATTGGATCGTCAATCCGTATGCTAGAATGCGACTGGACAGATGTGGTCAAACCAGAAATATTGAGCCAGTTTGAGGATGATGTACGTCGCCGCCAAAAGCAGTATCGCGATAAGGAAGCGAAGGAGGAACGCGAGAAACAAAGGGCAATGAAGGAAACTGAAGCATACAAGCATGACTCTCCAACAATATCGGGCCACCAATTTGAGTTAAATAGCTTTTCTTGGGATGATAATGATGCGTTTCCAAGCTTTAGCGCTTCGTCATTGGTTGACACCGAAGACCGGTCCTCGTTATCACAATCCCCAAGTCGTCCCCGCTCGACAACCGCTGCGACAGGTGTGTCATCTGCCCAAAGCACAACTGTTTGGGGTACGCCGGCAGTGTCATTCTCCCAAGTCGGAGATGCTCTAGGGGAAGATAAGGATGATGATTCATGGGGTTGGAATGCTGATAAACTTAACGAGCTCATTGAAGAGGAATCTGCATCGAGCGGCTCGACTTCCGGAAAAAAAAAGAAGTCAAAGAAGCTTGTTTTGATGTCCACTGGTGGAGGACAATGGAGGTGATAAATTAACTGCACATGAATTCACATAGGAAGTATACAATCGATTTTTTTTTGCATAAAGGATATAGGCGAAGTATGTGGAATCTGCGATAGTAGATTTAAACTTGTAAACCTATATATTTTTATTTACAGTCAATATGTACAGACAGAACATAGAAGAACACTGCCAACGAAAATGTAGATAAACGCCAATGCAAGACACCAATTTTACGATTTAAGAGCGACATAATCTAATCGTCTCTTAGCCACACTTCGCGCCTCTTTGCGCGTTCTAACTTTGCATTACGCTTGTAGTCACCCCATCTAGATCTGATCTTATTCAGCCTACTGGTCATATCCAGCTTTCTTTGTTCACTCGCTTCAGCAACGATACTGACGAATAGTTCTGAGCAATTGAACTGTCGCGCCAATCTTTTCTTTGTGTGCGTGTAAGGGTCCAGTGTGCGCAAACGACGAATCTCTGTAATCTCTTGATCGGTCAGATGATACTTCTTTTCGTGTAGTGGTCCCAAAGGAGGCGGAAGAATTTCTATTGACTGTGCAGTAGGCACTCGGCTTCTCTCTTCAGTTGGAAGGAATATATCGGGTGTGTCGAATGGGGAAGCTGCTGAAGGCGGTGGATTGTAAGTCAGACCAGCGGGCAGAATTGGCCTTGCACTGTTTCCAGAAGACTTGGGATTGAATCTTGTCGGGAAAGGCATGCTAAATTTTTCCGGGGATTTGTTCTTCGTCGTGGATGCCAGTTGAACAATCGAAGTCGAAAAGAACCTAAGCGCGCATGGCGGAAAACGAGAGGCCATGCTCGACTGCCTGGATCTTGCAGAGATCCACAGATGAGACATTGTGAAATATGATCCGGCCTGGATACCCAAAATTGTCTTTAAACGTGCTCAATTGACTATCTGTGTATTGGAAGGCGAACTGCTTAGTATATCGAAATATTTTTGAACTGTCTACTCCCGAACGGAATTTCAATTTGTTACCCTGTTTTAGTGATCCAATGCACTCGCTAACTCTGCACACAGGCACGTGACGGTTAAGCTAGGGCGTGAATACAAATAAGTAGGGCACAGAAATATATATCACAGTCACGCCTACAGTCATGTGATCTGATCTGAACAGCGTCGTATCGTGGTCTCCCAGCGTGGAGTCGAATTTACACTATCCTGAGCTCGCTGAACACTCGGCTACTAACTTGACATACATACTCATCACAATACACATCATACATAATGTCATCGACCAAACAAAGATCCGCGCTGAGTGACGTTGTCACCCGTGAATATACCATTCACCTGCACAAGAGAGTAAGTTGTCGAATTGAAAGAAGAACTGCTGGTGGAGTGAGAACCCGGTCTGGCTAACATTATGCTCAGCTCCATGGAGTCCAGTTCAAGAAGCGTGCCCCTACTGCCGTCAAGGAGATTAAGGCTTTTGTCTACAAGCACATGGGAACCAAGGATGTTCGTCTTGACCCCCAGTTGAACAAAGAGATCTGGAAGCAGGGTATCAAGGGCGTTCCATACAGACTCCGCCTGCGTGTATCAAGAAAGCGTAACGACGAGGAGAAGGCTAAGGAGCCTTTGTTCTCCTACGTTCAGGCTGTTAATGTCACCTCTTTCAAGGGCCTACAGACAACTGTCATTGATGACGAGGCCTAAATTGGAACAAAAACCCGCAAAAAAAGTTCACTGGATTTGGGCCGGATTGTACGATTTGTGTCTTACTTCTTAGATTTAATTGATGACCGTCAAAATTGCAGTTCTGGTGTTGTAATTCATCTGGCCTAAAAAACCATGAGATTACACGCAGTACGAGGAGTGGATATTGATGTTTGACAATTGTCAACGCAATTTGTGATGCACGATACCAGTATCGATCCATTTCAAGACTGCGATACCTTTGACAAATACCAAGTTAGAACTCCGTAATATTTTGTAACCCAATCATATTTATGTCACCTAAGAAACGTAGTAAGAGCTGTGACGATAGTATACGTCTCGGCGTTCATCTCTGGTGTAGTATCCAACAAGTACTATCCTTTCCTTCCATTCTGAGGTTGATTTCCGTTACGCATAGTGTCAAGCTGGGCCGTCGATGTTGGGCTATTGTAAGGACAGATTGTGCACTGAAGCTGTTCGCCCCAGTTGGTCGGGATCACGGGAATATAGCAAACCGTAAAAAACTCGCGCTTCTTCATCGCAATGACTAAGTAAGTTAGTCAGTTGCTGTCCACACTACTCGATGAAGACGCTACTAACCACTGTTGTTATGACTGGTCGGTTAGTAGATGTCATGATTAACACACACAAGCACAAACTCTTACCATCTAGGACAGTTGATGTGCATATCCTCATAGCCATTCAGAGGCTTATTGAAGTTGGTGCCTGTGCTTGTGAGATCTTGAGTATTTTGCGCCAAAACTGAGTTGGAACGCACCTCCGCATACTAGGAACATTGGAATCGCCATTTTTAATTGTAGACTACCGAAAAAGAAAGTAGGAAGTAGTCGTGTTGATATCGATCAAGCTGTGTGCACATTTTCTGTTTTACTATTAGCGATTCTGGCAGAGCTGTACTTATATATGCTCATCACCTAAATATACATCCGGGCTGGAGGGCCGCGGCGATGACGTCGGTTGATTGTCGAACACGCGATTGAACTTGGCAGCGCCAAAATTATCATCTGCTATAATACCGAAGATTCTTGAACTCCTCATAGCAAGAATAAACTAGATTCTCGTACTCAAGCTCGTGCATAGGCGTAGCAGACCGGAAGTGACCATCGTATACGACGATAGTATGACGTAAATACTCCAAGTGGATGTTCGGTTGCTTATTTCACGGGGCTCTACGTCCTGAGTATCGTATCTTTAGAAAGATATTTCTGGTTAACCAGAAGCCGAAGCGTCATTAGCTCGGGCAAAGACAAAGCGGAAACGAAACGGTGCTTGTGGGCTAACTCGATAAATGTTGCATAGTCTCAATGATCATCGCCGCCTTTCCCGGACAAGGTCGCGAACGCGTCGTCTATTCGAGCTCGGGCCGAGATTGGGAGATGAGCCAGGCAGCGTAAGACTGAATGATCCGCACAATAGTTTAGAACCATAGCTGCAGAACATTTGAGTTAGGAAAAATTTTCAGCTGGACTATCAGCTAGCCATATCTACTCCAGATTATTACCGGAGCAACGTTTTCAGTACTGTCGTCATGGACGCATTCCCGATGTTCTTCATCTGCTCCGGTGGGTCTTCTTAGCAGATAAATATCATTTGTCACTCAAGAAGCTAACGTGCTACAGGCAAAAACTTCAACAAGCCTGCACCAGGATTTGAAAATTTACGATTATTCTGTCCTAAATGGTAAGTTGCTACCCACGGTATATGCTGACATAAAAGATGTCTTGACTAACCTTTATTTTTGGCTGCAGTCATAATAACTCTGGTAATTTGAAGGCAGCCAGTCTTGATCAGTGGTAGGAGATTTCTGACAATATCATATAGTGGTCGCTCTAAAGAAAAGAGAGTTTTTCACTTTATGCTGGTTACCGGTATTGCCTACAAACTACGGCGAGTTCTTGCAATGCACAACCTGCCCCTGGAGTCACAAGTCATCGGTGAATGAGCTAAAATTGATTCAATCTCAGAACCCAGATCAACAGAAAGAGCAGATTATAAGTATTTTCAATCAACCACCAGATATGTATGCGGAGAACCACATGAACTCTGGTCCTGGAGCCAATGTCTATCAACAGCCTGTACAGTACAATCCGTCGTCATACACACCAACAAACAGGTAACATTGTCTCGCATTGTAATCTATGAGTCGAAATACAAGAAGTTTCTATAAATTGTGATGCCACGTTATTCTCAGTCTTTACGAAGAAGCCATTCCCATTGTGCAGCAACTTCTTCACCCACAAGCTCCACAAGCTCGCTTCTAGTAGACATAAAGTTGTGATCGGTATATTCGAAACCTGGAACGACAACCTACATCATTTAATACCGCTGCAACGCATATTACGTTTCATGATTAGTCCACGTACCTCGCTGATTAGGCACTCTTCATCTGAAGTAATGAAACTAGCCTTGTAGTCACCGCCTTCAACTATCCACTGTAGTTTTTCACCATTCGCAACGTCATGTCCAACATCGAACGTTTCCAGTGAACCATCAGGATGAATCAACACATATCTCGCCTTGCCCTTGTGCAGTATGTGAATCGTCCTAGACTTGTTCCGATGGAATCTACCAATTGGTGAATGCGGTGTCAACATGTAAAAAATCAATGTCGAAAGACACCTTGTAGAATCTGAGCCACCATCATTCTGATAAGGATTCGGCATTGTCTCCTTGCTTCGATCAGTCTCTGCGAAGTATCCGCCTTCAATGTGCGGAATCAAATTGAGTACATCGATAAGAGCCTTTGCCGAAGCAGACTCAGTCTCTGTTACAGTTAATCCACCAGGATTTACCGATGACATCACTCTCACGTATACTTGTTCAGCTTTTATTTTTTGACAGAAAAACAGAAAACAAAGCTCCTCGCTCGCGATTGAAAAAATCAGCAAATCATCGTCGCGGGTTTGTGTTTCCAGGGACAGAAGATAACAAAACTGCAATCATCACCCATAAATCCCAGTCTAAAACTCCAGAGAGCAGAGTTTGAATTAAATTATTTAATAAATAGCTAGTTTCTCCTGTATGGCAGGACAATTCTTCAGTGTCGAAAACATCGCTCATATGCTGTGTGCATTATGGCTTCCACCTCTACCCCTGACACATAACTTACCCGGCTCAATATTCTCCCAGCAAGTCTGGATTTTTTTTCCATACGCCAGAGACAAGAGCTACAGAAGTTGCAGATGTAACCTATTGATTCAACAAGGCTGAACACAATAATCATGGTTAGGAAACTTAAGCATCATGAGCATAAGCTGCTCAAGAAAGTCAACTTTTTGGAGGTAAGACACGTTTCCGTATATGCTTGAAACCATGTGCTGAGATGTAGTGGAAAGATGATAAGGGCCATCGCGAGGGAGATGTTATGCGCCGGTATCACGTCCAAAACCGAGAAGACTATAATAAGTATGGAATGATGATGTATGGAGTATTTTATTGAAGCTAACTTGCTGTCAGGTACAATAAAATTTGCGGACACATACGGCAGTTAGCACACAAACTATCACAGCTACCGCCAACAGATCCAGTGCGAACCAAACACGAGGCTCTACTGTTAGACAAACTGTACAACATGGGGATTCTGGCCACTAAATCGAAAGTATCCGAGCTGGAGACAAAAGTGACTGTATCGGCATTTTGCAGAAGACGAATAGGCGTCGTAATGACACGCCTTAGAATGTCAGAAACAATCTCCGGTGCGGTCAAATTGTTAGAACAGGGCCACGTCAGAGTCGGTCCAGACGTGATTACCGATCCAGCCTATCTTGTCACAAGAAATCTTGAGGATTACCTGACTTGGGTTGACTCGAGCAAAATCAAAAAGTCTATCCTCAAGTACCGGAACGAGCTGGATGATTTTGATTTGCTATAGTCTTCGTACATTCGCGTTTGGGTATTCTTTCCATAAGGGTGATAGCTTCCGTTAATGCTTGATTATTCAGTAAGTGATCAGTTTTGATAATACTCATAACTGAGGTATCCAATTCATTATATACAACTTTCCAACTTATGCAAAAGACCGACATCATTCTCATCAAAAACAATCATCCCAAATAATACTAACTAAAAACTGCTTCACGCAAAATCATTATAAACGACGAGACAAAACGAGGAATGAATATCATATACCTCATCTCTGACCAGAGGTTCTCAACAAGAATCAAAATAAGTAAGGCAACTCCACCCCCGCTCCACAATGGGTATTCAAGCCATTTCTGAGTACTCCTCTCTCTAATCTCTCTGATCCAACTCCACAAGAAGTCTAGCAGATTGACTACGCTCCTCATAGATACGAGTGAGCTCCTCGACGATCTTGCCTTTCTTTCTTGCCATCAAGCTACCTTCAGATCTCTTCTTCACTAGAACACGAGGCACTGTAGAAGTAACCATGGCATTTTCCTTGTCGTCATTATTTCTTTTCTTCTTTATTTCACCGGGCTGTACTGTAACATATGGTGACACCGTTCGGAGTATTTGAGCGTGATTCTCAGAATCTGCTGAAATACAGCGAAAGCCTCCTACCGTGGAGATTTTTGGCTTAGTCGCCATCGGCATCGAAATGGACCGCGATGAGTTTTGAGACGCAGCGTTCGCACCATTAAATTTGTTCGATGGTACGGGTATATATGGTCGTTCACTCACAGAAGAGACTGACGACACAGATGATGCTGCAGAGCTAGACGACAATATCGACAACTTCGATGTGTATGAGAAATTTGAAGCGGAAGAACCTCTGCGAGGAGACAAAGGAGGTGGCATGGCTGCAGGAGGCGACTTATCAGAGCTTGCTGCACCCGATCGTCTAACAGAGGGAACGACTGTTTTTTTCGGATTTTCCTTCGAAGTATAGGAAAACACTGGAGTAGTCGTCGTAGCTAAATCTACGTCATTTTCATCCATTTCAGTGACAACCTCTGGCTCGAGTTCAACAGGGATAGCTTGACCGGTGACCATGGCAGTAGCAAGGATTTCATCAGCATCTTTCCCGCCGTTAGAATCCGTAGTTGAAACCGAAGACTGTCTCGACGGCAAAGGAGGCGGCAAATGCCCCATAGATTGTAAAGTGCTTGATCTCGATAGCGCCTTTTCGTCGCCCAAATTTGTGGAACCAGTACTGTCATCAGGAGAAGCTTCTGTTTCATCATCCGTAATAGAAAGATCGCTCCAGAAATATATCAAGCTTTCGAACATCTTAGTATAATATTCGAGAATTCTTGCCATCTCAGCTGGATCAGTTATTACGACAGTTTCCGAAGATCCACCCAGAGTGCTTTCATTTGAGACCCTTGCAACCTGCCGCGGGAATCCTTGATCGTGCTCTGATATTGCCGAAATTCTAACCAAACTTGGCGTGATGCACTTGGCCAGATTAGCCACAGTCATTTTGGTATTCCGCTCACTAAGAGCTATGCGTCGTAAGAGTGGAATGAAATGAGAAAAGAGAACGACAGTCTGGCGGGGCAGCAAGGAGGCTGCCTTGACGGTATTTTCCAGTGTCGGTACGAAATCCGGAAACTGCTCTATGAGTCCAATCGGCAAGGGCGGTGAAGGCAACACACGCATGTATAGCTTCAGCAAGGATGCTACCACATGTGCACTGTAATCAGTCAGGTTGACAAGTCGGCATTGATCGTATGATTCCCTCAAGATATCAACATGCTCAAGTTTGGGTGACACGCGGAATATACCTTCAGCATAAAGACCTTCCACATTTAAGTATGCGATGCACTCTTTCCAAAACAACGGTATAACGTCTGGGTTAGGCAAGTTGCTACCAAACACCTTGTCATTATAAACAGGTACATCTATCGCGGGCTCGAGTCGCCGATCGTGCAGATAGACCGGTAAAGGAATTGAAAGGAAACGTATATCGACATATTGAGCCAAATCAGAAAGGTCGTGCACTAGATAATATTAGAATAACTCACGCTATAGCCCAATAACTGCGGACACCTACCGTGAATAGCTTTTTTTCTGAATTTCCCACTAACAGCACCGGCCACCATTTCCATAATAGTTCTCACCCACCAGTTTTCGTGAACGATATAGAGCCGTTTTAATCTCTTGCGGATATCATGGTCAAGGTGAGAATATGTATGAATCATCCACGCCCATGATGGTCGATAAGGTGCACCACCTGCAAAAAAGATGAGAGAGTAGTCACCAGTATTCCGCACAGTATCCAGCATAAACGGCAGCAGTTGTGAGTAATTGACTTCTTTCGGGGATGGCAATGCTGTCGAGTTCAAGATGAACAACGGCGAGTCCGTAGATACATCTGTAATATTAGTAGCATACAGGATCTTGTCTGCGATATTATGAAGCTCGATTGGAGTATAGTCGCAAGATCCGACTTCTGAATTTGCCAAGTAGGAGGATGCCACCTTGGACAAAAAGGGTCGACCATTTCGACGCGTAGTTGGAAAAGGCATTAGTCTCTGATTAGGCGTATTCAAAGTGATAACAACAGTGGCTCGTAGGAGGAAGTTGGAAACGAGGTACTGACGGCGACGACCCTGGGCGGCGGAGGGTTTTGTTGAGGAAGGGTGCTGTCGGATGAAGCGTTCAATGACGGTGCAAAGGCAGACGAGCGCCAGGATGGATATGAACTTTACTGAATTAGAATGCCGGCGTTTTTTTCTTTGTGATACTGCGTTTCCTGATTCCTTTGCTGTCTGATTGACGCGTGGATAAATAAGCGTAGACGTGGACGACTCCCGCAAGAGCAGCAGCAGCAGAGGCGCCCAGGATGTGGTAACCGTGAAAGCTCTCAGCTTTAACGAGTAATCGATCTGAATTTAGGCAAAAAGAAAACGCGCAAGTCCAGGTTACCAAACAAACGTGACAAGAATTTCTGGAGTAAGCAAAGATTAGGCTCTCGATTTTCCTTTGATCGACAGGGATGGCAGCCAACACGTAAACAGGACGCGATCGACCACCGGAGGCTGAACTAGCAAATAGACGTGACGCTTTGATCAATAGATCAGTGACATAAGGTAGACTCAATATCGAAACAGGAAATAAGTCCCTAACCAGGAATCAACAAAAACGATGATGACAATGGAGAAAAAACACCAGCTTAGGAGAGTGAGACGGGTGATTCGCGAAGAATGTTATGGGCGCGCGCCCCTATGCGTTTGTTTATTTTTCCAGTTACGGCGGCACGGGCCGGCTCAAAACTGAAGATGCGGCCAGGCAACTATAGAAACGGCTCTCTAATTTACATAAACTGTTCCAACGCAAAAGGCGTTTAAGAGTACTTAAAATACAAATTTTAACCTGATCTCATTTAAATAAAACATTTCCCATATCTCCCAAAAAAGCCATAGAGTGCCTATGTTGCAAAACCGCAAAGGTTTTGTAGTATACAAGAAGCTTCCACTTCTATCAATTCGCAGTTTTAGTGTTTTTCACATGACTCTGCTGTACCTGAATAAGAGCCTAGATTACTCCCCAAAGAGCGAGACTGCCTGTCTGCATAACGAGAGTAGCTTAAGGACGAGTGGTCTTGGCCATCACTTTCCTGCGGCCCAACATCATCCGTATCGCTAATATCTTCCTCTTCCTCTTCCTCTTCATCATCATCATCTTCTTCTTCTTCTTCTTCTTCTTCTTCTTCTTCTTCTTCTTCCTCATCGCTGCTAGAGTGAGAGCGCCTACTGGTCCATCTATTTCCGCTTTGACTTCTTTGCGATCTCGAAGAGCCAATAATCGATCGACTTGTGGTAGCGACCGTTAGTGGAAGAGACTCTCGAGAACCGCCGAACAAACTTTCTGGAGCAAGAGCACGCGTAGATGCATTTGTATCAATGGATTTTCGCCTTCTCTTCGAAGAAGAAGCCAATGTACACACAGAGGCATTATCGGGAGCTGTCAGGATCGAGGCACCACCGCCGTGGAGAGGCATCAGTGGTGGGATCATTACGGACGAAGGAACCGTGTTGTTTGTAGATGAGGCGGATGACAAAATGGAAGGCGATCTTGCTGATGCAGCAGTAGCTGTCGTCGATGGCGTCAATACCATTTTCTGTTGTGAACGAGTAGTATAATGCGACGATGTGGACATAGTGTGAGTCGGTCCAGCCTGAGCTGAACCCTGATCGGTATTTGGATATGAAGACGAGGCTGAAGATGCCGAAGAAAGCACAAACACGTTCGTGTACACGTAATTGCTACTTGTCGCAGATCGCGCATCGTCAGTAAGTACACTAGACCGGTCGTCAAAATTGCCGCCTCCTGCAGTTGTGGTGGTAGCCGTCGAGCTGGTTCTTGATGACCCATTAGCAGTGCTAGTGCTCTGTCTGTAGTGAGTATAGTGAGCAAAAGATGTGCTACCAGACATGAAAGATCCAGACCGTGTGCTCAACGATCTGTCATCTCTGGATTCGGTAAGATAGAGCGGCGCCATGGACGAGGATGTGGGAGACCGGAGACGCGGCAGCACGCGAGAGCCGAGCGACGAGCTGGAAGACGACGAGCCTGCAGCATGTCTACCTCTGGCTGACGATGTTGACGATGCTGAAGATATTTTCAAATGTGATCTGGTGGACACGAGCTTGCGCACCCAGGCAAACCTGCTCTTACGCGCTGTTGAGTCGGATTGTTAGCATATTCTTGTCCCTTGATGTACATCGACAGCAGCAGCAGCACCACCACCACCACCAGCCAACAACGACTTACAGGGAGGAGGAGGCGGTTGTTGAGCCTGATAGGCTTGCACGGCAGCCATTATAGATATAACAGCTACGGTACTTTGGGCGGATCAGAGTGCTATGGGAGCAAGACAGCATCCGCACTGCTTGAACATGTATTATGATTCCAGCGGTGGCTTGTTCGTGCCTCACACCGCTTGCTGCTGGCCAGGTCAAAAGTGAAAAACCCCGAGCTGCGAAAGTGCTGCTCCCAATAGGGTCAAGAACGCCGGCAGCGCCGAACCCCGGAGTTAATCACGTGCCTCAAGAAAGAGGGGCTTGTAGGGGCTTGTAGGGGCTTGTTCCAATGGCTAGGTAGTACAGATATATAGTAACTTATCAATGAATGTGACCTTATCGCCAGCCAGACGACCACTGACTGGTTAGGCATACGCTAATACTCGCCGTCAGATTTTCGGTGAAGAAGCAGATGATTCTGAATTAAGATATTAGATATTGCTCCTACAGTCAGTTTTTTGTATTACCTTCTCTGTGAACAGGGGGACTCTTAAGCACGCAGCAGCACCGCACTTCCCGTACAAGGCTACATGACTGTGCCCCCTCAACTGCATATTTCCCACAATTCGGATGAGATAGAGCTGCATTTACTTAGCGAAGGGAAAAAAATTATTGGCGACAACGATTTTAATACCTTCTGGAGAGCTCTTTCCCCCGCAGTAAACCAAGAGAGAAAAAAAAAAAGGCCTTCCGGCGTTCCCCCAAGCATGGCGGCCATTAAACTTATCGTGTCTACCACATACTTCAAGCCACCTCCGTCAGAGGCGACGCCACTAAGCAAAATTTGACGAGGAACCAGAATAAAGACGAACAGAAAGGACGTGCAGAATTGCCTGCAATCGAGTTTTTTTTTTTTTCAGTGTGACCAGGAATGAGAGACAAGACACGGGTATTTCACAAGTCGTGAAAAAATATTGACGTTAGACAGGTTAAAGGGGCATGGTAGTCGAGCTCGTTCCAGACCAGCTCGCAGACAAGAGCCGTGAGGATGACACAGACCACACACGCCATCTGCCGAAGAGCAGAGCAGCCACGATGGATTACTCTTACATGCAGAATCGTTCCGAATCAGTTCTCGCTCCTACGTTCATCCCAGACCATATCCTTTGCCCTCCGAACGCATAACAAGACATGCATTCGCACGACAACATTCTGTAGGAGCTAAGACGCACGTATTCGTCAACAGACAGGACACGGGGTGCCAATGGAGTAGAGACCGAGACCGAGACCGAGACCGAGACTGGGACCGGGACCGGGACCGGGCTCGATTCTCTTCGACAGGCAGTAAACAAGTTCAAATCCAAATCCAACCTGCCTGCAAACTTTTTTTTGTTTTCGCCGGTATCGGAGGGCCTGGCTCGTTCACTGTACTCGGGGCACAAAATAGAGCGCATGGGCGATGTGGCCGCAGCTGGTACAAGCAGAGCTCAATTGAGTTGCTGCAGCATCAACTCTTCTAGCAGTAAAAAAAAAAAAAAAAAAAATCTTTTTTTTCACATCACATGTTTAGTTGTTTACGATCAAGGGGGAAGAAAAAAATTTTGTACTGATGTCTCGGGCTAAGCGCATAGATAGCCTAGATAGCATATACTGATTGATGCATGCCACATGGCTAAAAAACCGCAGGAAAAAAATTTTGAACACTGCTTAACTACGACCCGCATTAGCTTAAGCCGGAGCGGGCTGAGCTGAAACTTTTTTTTTCACCCTCAAACAGTAAATATTATTTTTTTTCCGCTTCAGAAGTACCCCATGCCGGCCCTTGCATGATGTTTTCGGCAGGAGATGAGAAAGTTATGGACTGAAGGCATCTTACCAGCCGCTTGCGGTGGACGTTAGATGAGCATACGCCTGGCGTTAACGGGTACTTCACAGGCCCTCCCGTTCCGGCAAACCGCTTAACAACCGGGCCAGGCTAATAATGTACGTTGGAACCGTTGCGTACCCTCATGAGCAGGCGTTTGCGTTTGTCGTACGGAATGTATCTCGGAAGACTCCTTGCCAGGTCTATGCTCTTCGTTTATTACCGTGTGGCCCATTAGTTGTCTAGCTCCTCCCTCCCTCCCAAAAATACGCTCGCGTGGACGGTGTGAATCAACCATGGATTATGACACATTTTTTTTTTCTCGCTCCGATCCCGCCCTCCGCTGATTGCTGATTGCTGATTGACTTTCTGGTCTGGCCTTCGTCGATCGGGATGCCTAGGGAGCAGGAAGGAAAAAAATGCATAAAAGCCCGTCGTAGTCCACCACCATCCCCCCCCCCCCGTTGATCCCCACAACGAATCTTGACCGCATAAATTCAAGTCCGATTCATCTACGAAAAGACCATAGCAAATTCACCCGATACACACACATATAAATATATTGCTCGTATATTAACAATGGTCGCCGCATCTGAGCCTGAGTTCGAGCAGGCTTACAACGAGCTTTACCAGACTCTTGAGCAGTCTACGTTGTTTGAGAAGAAGCCTCAGCTCAAGGCTGCTTTGCCGGTCGTTTCGGTCCCCGAGAGGGTACGTACGCACTTTTTTGCGTTGATTCCCATTGCACTAGGATAATGTCTTTTTGTTTTTTTTCCTCTTGGTTCAAGTGACTAATCTGACAGATCATCCAATTCCGTGTGATCTGGCAGGACGATGCCGGTCAGATGCAAGTCAACCGTGGCTACCGGGTTCAATTCAACTCAGCCTTGGGCCCCTACAAAGGTGGTCTTCGTTTCCATCCTACCGTGAACTTGTCGATTCTCAAGTTCTTGGGCTACGAACAGATCTTCAAGAATGCTCTGACCGGATTGAGCATGGGCGGTGGTAAAGGCGGCGCAGACTTTGATCCCAAGGGCAAATCTGACGGCGAAATTCGCCGATTCTGTGAGGCGTTCATGCGCGAGCTGTCCCGTCACATTGGCGGGTTTACGGACGTGCCGGCTGGCGATATCGGTGTCGGTGGACGTGAAATTGGCTACTTGTTTGGTGCCTACAAGCGTTACCGTAATCAATGGGAAGGTGTGCTCACCGGCAAAGGTCTCACATGGGGAGGTTCGTTGATTCGCCCTGAGGCCACCGGATACGGTCTTGTGTACTATGTTGAGAAGATGATCGACTACGCCAATGCTGGCGATTCCTTCAAGGGCAAGACTGTCGCCATCTCGGGATCAGGAAACGTGGCCCAGTATGCCGCTCTCAAGGTGATTGAGCTTGGCGGAAAGGTCGTCTCGCTGTCTGATTCCAAGGGATGCTTTGTTCTTGCCGACAGTTCGTCCGAGGGCTTCACCCCGGACGAGGTCTCCCAGATTGCTAGTGCCAAGCTGCTCCACCAGGAGCTGTCCATTTTCGAGAACAAGTTCAAGGCCGGCAAGTTCAAGTACCTGTCTGGTGCCCGACCCTGGACTCACGTCGGTAAGGTCGACGTCGCCCTTCCGTGCGCAACCCAGAACGAAGTGTCTGGCGAAGAAGCCGCCGCGCTTGTTGCTGCCGGATGCAAGTTCATTGCAGAAGGCTCTAACATGGGTTCCACCATGGAAGCCATCGATGTGTTTGAGGCCGAGCGGCTGCGTAATCCCAAATCGATCTGGTACGCACCTGGAAAAGCTGCCAATGCTGGCGGTGTTGCCGTGTCCGGTCTTGAGATGGCCCAGAACTCTGCCAGAGTGAGCTGGACTCGTGAAGAGGTCGACGCAAAGCTCAAGGACATCATGGTCAACTGCTTCGAGACTTGTGTCAACACTGCTGTTGAGTTCTCGTCCGAGAAGCACGACGGATTGCCTTCTTTGGTTAAGGGCGCCAACATTGCTGGCTTCATCAAAGTGACCGAGGCCATGGCCGACCAGGGTGATTTCTGGTAATTTCATTTCCTTTCATGAGCGGCTTATTTGATTATGACTCTTTTTTTTTCCTTTCTTGGCTGATGTAACTTCTTTTGATATTCAAAGTGATAAAGTATGCTCTCTTTTGTGAATTATTGTTGGGTATGTTGTGTGGATCATAACTCTGTGTACTAGTAGCTACTTCAATTTATGTAGAAAGTGAAAACTTTGATCTAAAGAAAGAAAGAAATGTTTTTATTTTTTAAAATAAAAGACAGAGGATCCAAAGTCAAACAGAAATAAATGGAAAGAGAAAGAAAGTAGGAATTTCGGAATCAGAAAGACCGAGAAACAAAATAGACAATCGAACGGAATGAGAACAATGAATTTAACCTGACCATACCGCGTCAAATACGTTTTAAGTAAAAAAAACCACCATGCACCCGCGCATACCAAATACCACAGCCGCCGAATCTCCAATGAAATGATACCGTTATTAACATAAACCAATTGAAAGGATACCATGCTCGTAAGAGTATATACCGTTGCCAAAAAAAAGCCGAGATAGTAATGAAATATGCACCTCAAGCGAGAAACATGCTGACTAAAGTAAACGATAGCACTAGTCTGCGAGCACCTGTGGCTTAACCGTGAACACAATAGGAAATATAATTCAGCTCCATTCCGATAGATTGACGACCATGCTTTTCAAGTCTAACTAAAGGCTCGAAATTCGTGTCGTCGAGCCATTTAGGCGATGACACAGTAAAAAGCAGGCTTGAGCTCAGCCGAGGTGGTCTCGGTGGCAGATGCGGTCTTGACGGAAACGGTAGTGGGGTTCATTGTGATTTGAGTTGGTTGGAGTAAGAGATAGTAGTAGTACTATGGTTGTAGCGGATGGATAAAGAAAGAAATTTATTGGACTTTAGAGGACCGGACGATCGCTATTTATGCTTGTCCGGGGAGAGCGATGGTAGAGTGAGGACTATTGGGATAGGCCTCATTTGAATAAAATAGGGGTGCATCTTTTATTAAATGTGCAAGTCCATGCAGGAAAACGAACGTGCCATGTGGCGAGCAAACTATAGTGCCCTGGTATAGTGACGGGTGACTCGCCAAACTGATACGTTTTGTTGTACCGTAGCTGCCCACGTGCACGCATATTGCTATTGATTTGGTTTTGAATTAAAAACATTATTCTTGAGTGAATAGAATTTAGTAACGATCAGTTCGTAATGGCGCTCTGGGTACCGCTGATCCTAGAGTTCTCAGCACGACTCCACTTCTCCATCATTAGAGAGAAAACAGCAAGGCTGTGCGTTATTGTTTGTCTTTGATAATTACACGCTCAGTGGTAAAACAAGTGACCAAATGCAGTCGTAAAACCAGAGATCTCATGCACCGTTGTAACAAAAGCCCCTTTAGTCCATAGGTAAGTATTGTTGTCAGTCGGCACCGGATCGGTCAATAGCAACAACAACCGTGCACTAATTGTCACTAGTTGTCCCACATATCAGCAAAAACCGGACCGAACTAAAGGAGTAGATGTTTCACTTCATTTTTTGCGCTAGGGACCCGCGCATTGTGTCTTTGGCAACTCCATGTGGACGATACTCTCCGACCAGTCTGAAATATGCGCAAATAGAGACATATTCGGAATATCAGCCATGCCTGCCACGTAGTCTGGGATGCGATTGATCTAAGTGACACTGTAGTCCATATTGTTCTCTCAGGCTGTCAAGCATATCTATCCACCGTTTGGTGCATCTTTATCTTTCAACGCCGATACCGGCACTCGACCATCAGGTGCCCTAGTTACTCTGACAGCGGGTGGTGCAGGTCTACCAATCGGCGGGAGGTGGTGAATTGCTGTCTGATAGACATGGCATGTCCCGTGCATGCAGCAGCGAGCATCCTTGCACAAATCTTAAACTCGGCCCAGAGTCCCTGTTGCTGCATATCAACTGGCCTGCGGTGTGAGGACCGACAGTCGAAGAACAATAGCAAAAGTGAAGGTGCCACAGTTAAGAGCCGCGTCAGGAGGCGACCGAGTTAGCATTGTTTACGGTCGCGTGGGTAGCAGCACAGGCAGAACGAGAACATTTAGTGGAAAGTCAGCTTGAAACATAGGAGCTTCTTGTCTAATTTTGGGTACCTTCATCAATCACGGTTGGGCTGTAGCTTGTCAACGACGGGAGCTCACGTGGGTCTCAGCGGTAGCGCTTGGCGATGATTGCTAGCAAGCGGTCGCCTGATATGAAAGATGGCACGCGCGTTTGACTTACAGCATATAAAAATGATGCCTGACACTCGCAGCACACCGCCATGTTGATACGGGTGTTTCTAAACAGGTCGTTTTGTCCAAGCGCAGCTGTGATCCAAGAATAGGTCAAGAATAAGAGCAGACAAGGCTGGTGTTGTCGCAATTATTAAATCTAGTCTTGCTGGAGCATCTCTCCCAGGCGGTTTTCATATAAGCAGATTCTAAACACTGTCTGCACGTCTTGCTATGCTGCTGTCAATCAGCACTGAAACAGTCGCCGAGCCTTGGTCAAGGCTCTCGATTAAGCACGTCTGGCTCTTACTGACGATTTCAAGCGGGCAAGCATGATTAGTGAATACCGATGCAAAATGCTGAACTGGTCACGATTCATTCGTTCGCCACCCGGATCTACCGTACGAGAGCTCATCTCCGTCTGAGATATTAATTGACTACATAAGCTGCGGGTGACGTTGCCCTTTGTCCCGGGACAATGGTTCAGGGAATACAATGCAAGTGATCGATGACGCAAACCAAGACGCCCACAATTATCCGCCTCGTCCAGGTCCTGGGACTCACCGAGCCTATCCAGCCGTTCCTATATTCTTCCCTCCAATCCGCTCCCTGTGACTCAGCTGGTTGGCATGACTCGCATAGGTATAACAACAATGCCACGCGTCCTCTATTATATCGGACATCTTCAAGCAGTGCAGTGTCACCAGTGTGCCAGCTTTCAGGTCAGCCGCGCTGCCAAAACGCTCTTAAAAACGCTCTCAAAGTTCGTCGCTCTCCTGAGCTCGGCGGAATTGCCGCGGCTGTTGCTTGCTGACGAGGCCGACAAACTCGGCAACCTGCTCTCGCGTGCTCAATTGACTTGACTAGCACAGCTATACTTAAACGTGGCCTGCATGCGTACTCAATCGAGATCTGTGCCCAGGTTACCAACAGAACTGGGTCCACGTAGACCCCCTTGGCGAGCAAACATACTCTTCTGGCTGCTACCCGGCGGACTAAACAAGTGACTAATACACTAACGGGCCGCGATGGTCTCCGAGCTCTTTCGCTAAGCGAGTGTGAAATTGCGTAACTCTTCTGCCTACCAGCGCAGCAGCCAGATCTCTTTCGACTCGTCCGAGAACGCTTGAAGCTTGTGCTGGCCCGCATGCTCGCCAAGCTCCGAGTAAACGAAATGCGAGCGCGTGTAAGGCGAGGCTGGCTTGGCCGACACCAGACTTGATCGCGTTGGTTGCGAGCTACGTGGCCTCTTCTGTAAGCGGACATCAACCGTGAGTGCCTCGGGAAGTTTGCTGCATGCAAAAGCAGACTTGGACAGTAGAGACGAGGCCCCCTGGTTGCAACCGGCATAATCTGCTATCAACGGCTGCATGCTGACATGTCTTCTTCGCAAAAATGGCGTTGCGGCGATGGCCACCTTGCGAGACCGTAGACACACCCTACTCCTACAGCATCTTCATAACACATTCTCTGTCTGTGCAACGCGCGTCAGTCGGTTACTGACTGTTTGTGGATTATGACGACATGGCATATAGCAGTTTGCTTGCTTGAGTAGTCGACCGTGTGATTTGTATAATCGTGTTCGGTGCACGGGATTCTCAATCCCCGTGCGCTACAGCTATTGCTCATCGACGCGTTTCCTGTATAGAACCGTAAAATTATCTATATATACCGCATTACGCTCGAAATAAGTTGATCCAATAGTTTAGTCTGCAGTGTGATGTTTGTTTTTAGGCATGTGCCGATTCAATAGATAGATGCATCATCGTCTAGACGCCGCTCATTCACCGAAGAGTCCTTCTACTGATACTAGTACTCCAGGTCCGGCGCCACCAGCGACGGTAACAGCACCGACAGCGACGGTACCATCGGCACCATTGCCAGATCAACAGGCCCAGCAGTTTTTATTACTCAGTCCACGTCAATCAAGTTCACAGCAAATGCCTTCGCTCATCGGAGTTCCGCGCTGGCGCAATATTACAAGCGCAACTCAGAGCTATATCCCTGAAGACAATGTAAGGAAATACCGGCTTGATGATGCCCCTTTGCCAGATGCTCCTCCAGCGACCACTGATCCTCCTTTTTACGTGACCAAGAGCACAAGTCCGGTAAGGACTGCCTATCAAAGTTGCGGGTCTACGACTCGCACAGCGAGTACATCCCCGTCTTCCACTACTTCAGTTGTGTCCAGTTCTACCTTCACGGTAGGAGGTAGGTCGATCTTAAGCGACGAGCCGAATCCTCCCATGCCTGAGTCACCAGATAGTGCGTACATGCGACGATCACAGTCACTACCTGAGCAAGATTCACCCCCGCCGATGTTTGTATGCAGGTGTGGCCATAATTTCACCACAAAAGGCAACATCAACCGGCACCTCATCAGAATGAGATTTGACCGGAATCACATGCGATATGTCTCCCCGTGTAATGTGGCCTATGATAGAATATATCCTCGGCATAGGAATCGATCGAGGCATTCTTAGTTTGTTTGTTGGTGTGGAGTAGTGAAATTTGTTGGTGTCATGATTTGGTTGTTCAATTGCTTTCGGTAGCATAGTAATGGGGACTAGTTTTTAATGATACAGTGACAAGTATTGTCTATAAATCAGTTTTGTGTTTCTTTCTTTCCTTGTGTATTGTAGGTATACTTATTCCCAATCTAGGTGCCAATCTGATTGTGATTCCTACATTTGCCAGTTGTCAAATGTAAACTCTCAGTCGTGACTAAACGATACAATCCAGAAAAACAATTTTTCTCCCTGGTGACTCACAAAGTAGATTGACCTACGCATGCATTCATGTATGTGACAAATAAAAAGAAGCGCGAGTTACCAGTAGCAATGGTTCCGAGCAGAGCATTTTATAACCCTTTCTTCTCTCTTTCAACTTTGCGCAGAGCACGCTTGCGAATACCAACATGCATATTAAGATTGATCTTAGCAACAATAGTCGAGAGCGTTCCGACAGTGTTGAAAACTGCCCAATGGAACATAGCATGACTCCAGAACGGGGTCGACGTCGCCAGATGCTCTTGGGCACCACGGGCCAGCCCGATTCCCGACAAAGTTGCGGCAACAAACATCTTGGGGTTAGGAATGAGTGCAGACGTGCGCTTGATTTTCGACATCGCAGATGTCACCAGGTACGACAGGACAAATTCGACGTCGACGTTGCTCTTCTTGAGCTCAACAGACAGAGCAGAAGACCAGTGCTGCAGGAACGCCTTGGATCCAGAGTAGACCGCAAGATAAGGAGTAGGCATCAGGCCACCAAACGAGCCCATGGTCAAAATCAAACTCCGTCCCTTACGGGCGATCATCTTTGGCACAATCAAACGGGTTACCTTGAGCGTAGCCAGATCATTGATCATGACAATCGACGTTAATTCGTCATCTGATGTCTCTGAAAATGGTACGGGTATTGAATGGGATTGCCCAACATTATTAATCAATACTGACACGTCCAACGGTTCAATCAGATTAGCCAATGCTGCGTAATCAACGCTCCTGTTCTGCGAAAAATCAAACGGCAAAATCTTGGTCTCGACTTTGTACTTTTCTGAGATTTCTTCTGACAGCGCAACAAGTTTTAATTCGGTCCTTGACACTAGCACAACATTGAATCCCTTCTTCGCGAGCTGCATTGAGAACTCTTTACCGATTCCATCTGATGCACCAGTGATCACAGCCCACGCGCCCTTTCCTGCTCCGTAAAGTTTTAACTAATAAGCCAAGATGTTAGCATAGCTCGCCAAATAGGCAGGTTCTTCCAATACGCACGCTTTTTCCTGGCAAGACAAATATTTCAAGCAGCAGCTTGGTTAGCTTCACTCCAAATCCCAAGTACTTGATGAATCCTATGGACGCGAACACTAGTGTCGCTGCTGTCGCCGTCTTTGACGACAGGACAAACGACAGAAATGTATCCAGCACACAAGCCATTCTGAATCAATTGGTCTTATCAATAACTCAGAAATTGACGTCAGATCGAATTTTCTGATCAAATCTTCCGAGAACAGGCGATTTAATCTTCAGAAAGCAGTTTGTCACCGAATTTATACTACAGACTCAGCCGCTCCAGCTTAGCCGCTCCAGCTTAGCCGCTCCAGCTTAGCCGCTAACCGTGTTAAGGGCTAGGGTTACTTTGCAAGTGCTGTGGTAGAGACGATTTTCTTGTTTTCATTTTGTAGAAGCGCGTAGTGTGTGAATTAAACAAAAAAACAAAGCCATAGTCGTCATTAATTCTACCCGCAAGTGGGGAATATACTCTGTCAAAAGAACAAACAATAAAAATGACAAGCATATATCCGTCACTACCTCACACTGGTAGTCCTGACTTGGCTCGGGGTCTGAGCGGTGGTGGTCCCGCCTCAGGCATTGGGCGGCCGTCTCCTGCGTCCACGTTCTCGGGGCGATTTACACAACAATCGTCACTGATCAGTTCGTCGCCCCAGCATTCTCAAGGTGCCGGACAAATTCAGACGTCATCTCAATCTGTATTTACTCCTGAGAGACGTATTGTACCTTCGAGCAATGTCCTGGTTTCTGGATCAACTGCTGCCAAGTCGCCAGGCGTTGGGACATCTGCTGGATCAGCAGGGCCGCTTCAAGCGACACCTTCAAATGCAGCAACACCCGGAAAATCTGGTGAAGCAAGCGTATCAACTGCCCAATTGACACCTATTCAATTTGCAAAGAAGACAGTCAATGAGTTTCTGGCCAACGACAGTCGGTATCCGGACTTGGATCGTATCATCCAGCAGGCTCAGCTGTCAGAGTACTTTTTTTCTCCTCAGCAAGGGTTGAGCGCCTGGACGCCATTCGAACGAACCAAAACTGTCAGTATTCCAGATATCATATTTGATCAGTACAACAAGACAGAATGCTATACCAAAATGGGACTGTTTCCAGAGATTGATCGCGCGTGGATCACAGTCGACAACCGACTCTACTTTTGGAATTATCGCAACGGTCATGATTATTCTTCGTTCGAGGAACTCCAGCACACCATATTATCCGTGCATTTAGTAACACCTCAGAAGGGCACTTTTGTTGATACCATCAAGCACTTGCTTGTCATTGCGACCCCTCTGGATTTGCATCTCATCGCCGTGCAGTTCGAGAACAACGAGCTCAGTCTGTACGAAACCGGAATGTCTGTCTCGGTCAAGGGGCTCGATGTCAATGTGATAGCAGGGAGTGACAAATCGGGTCGTATTTTTTTCACAAGCCGAGACTCTACAGACGTCTGGGAGTTTACGTATTCAAACACAGAAAGTTGGTTCCGCGGCAAATGCTCCAAGGTGTGTCGCACGAGGAACGGACTTTCAACTTTCCAGCCTTCTACGGGCTCATTGTCGCCAATAACAAGCTTTATTCCAAGTTTTATTTTGCCCACACCAAGACAAGGTAAGATGCCATACATATTTGCTACGTCAAACGTTACTAACGCAGGTGCAGAGTTTGTGAAGCAAATGATAGTAGACGATTCCCGGTCACTTATCTATACATTGTCATCGCGATCAAATATTCGTGCATACCATCTACCATCTCTAACTGAGCTTAATCACGCCATCACATACTCATTTTCTGGATTGTGTTCACATTTGCAAATGCTCAACTCTGCAGCGCCTTTGCTGGATCCTCGTACGACTTCGATCGTTTCTATTCAAGCAGTGCATCCAACACAAAGCACTCAAATCCATTTGATTGCAACCACGTCTACTGGGTGTCGCCTGTACATTCGAGCAGCGAGGCCCTACAGCTTTATGTATAACAAGGACGCTGCCCCGACTACGATGCAAGTCATTCAAATTCGATTTCCTCCCCCAGATGGGGTAACCCCCGGTCCCACCGGGGCGGCATCTACTGTACTCAAAAAGACAAAAATGTCCAGGATTTTTGCTCCTGGATACTTTTTTGCTGTGAAAGAAGGGGATTTCTCTGACAGCTTGTTTACGTCGGCTCCAGACAGCGGTCGCATCCTTTTGCAATCGTCTACTTCAAATACCGCCCCACAACAGTTTGAAACAGCATCTTTTGCCGAGGTGGAAGGTTTTGTTCAAGCTATCGAGCTGGTTTCTCCAGAGTACAGATTGACCAACACGCCGGAAGGGTTTGGCAACGAAGTTGCTGGACAGTATGTCATTCCACCTCCCCAGGTTGCGGTATTAACCAACACCGGCGTTTACATCTATACCCGCCGATATGCGCCGGATATATTTATGCATTTGGCTAACGAGGCCAAATATTTCTACGATTTGTACGGTCGAACAGAGACGTGCAGCACCGCTCTTGGAATAGCGTGCAGTCCAGCGTGTCCGATCGATGCAAGAGAGATTGCTCGCAAAGCTTACATTGAATTTGGCGGCAAAGCCCATGTTCGGGATGACGAATACGGTTCGGCAGCTCTGACTTTGGATAGCGTTAAGTTGTCCGGCAGATACGATGGTTTGGCTACTTACATGAGCCGAATTGTGCGCGAGATCTGGCGCACGCCTATTTTCAGAATGAATGTCAAACCTGGTCCCGGAGGAGGTCGATCGTTTGCCAGTAACGTGCCTGAGTCCAAACTCAATAGCATTCAAATCATGTTTTTCGAGCTCTATGAATTTCTCGAGAACAACCGTTCCATGATTGAAGGGTTGTCAGGTCCAGAGCGGGTAATGGACGTGCTCGGAGCTCACTCCGGGGCGATGATATCTGGCAGAGATGTGAGCAACCGCGGCGAGGACATATCCCAGCAGGCTGAACATCGTGGCATGCATGCGTTGGTGCAATTACTTACGTTCATGCGAGAGGGTCTTTCGTTTGTAGGACTTGTTGCAGGCGAACCGAAGAAACTGAACGAGATCATGGCGATTGTATCTGAAGATCTGCAGAACAAATTTGTCAAGCTCACGTATCAAGATTTTTTCACAACTCCGGAGGGAGTTGACATGGCTAAAGAGCTCGTTTCGGCTATTGTAAATCAAAGCATTGCCTCCGGTGGCTCCGTTGATACTGTGGCCGACGTATTGCGGAAACGGTGTGGGACATTCTGCTCTGCTGACGATGTGATCTTATTCAAGGCGATTGAGTATCTCCGCAAGGCCAAGGCTGTTGCCGCCACTGATGCGGAAATGAAAATGCAGTATTCGACAGAGAGTGTACGCCTGTTGAGCAAAGCAGCAGGCACGATTTCGTTTGATGATTTGCATGGAGCCGTGGACGAGTTGCTGCTGCTTGGATTTCATGCGGGAGCGATTGAAATTGCCCTGAAAGCGGCGTCGGAGGCTGACCGTGGCAATCTTGGACTGGGATATTTTACCGATGGTCGACCGGCGTCGGACGGTCGGGAAGAGCTGTACAACAAACGGATGCGATGCTACGAGCTTGTATTTTCGATTTTGGACGATGTCGACAACCGGGCAGCTGCCGAGCTGGACCGGGACGGACTGGTCACAAATGCGATGCCACCTGCTGCTGCCATGCAGATGTCGGAGTTACAAGCGGAGACGTATGCTGCTGCATATGGTTCAAAAGATGAGCTGTTTCATTACTGTTTCTACGACTGGTTTGTTTCGAGAGGACTGGGGCAGAGGCTGCTGGAGGTTGACACGCCGTACATTGAGCCGTACCTTGAAGCTAATGCGCGGATCAACGTTGAGCAAGCTGACATGCTGTGGACGTTCCATGCCAAAAAGGAGAATTTCTTCAAAGCTGGGCAAGTGCTGCATCAGCTTGCCCAATCGGACTTTGAGCTTACGCTTGCTCAGAGAATCGAGTACTTCTCGCGAGCACGCGGATTCTGCAACTGTTACTGTCCTCCAAGTCAACGCCAGACGATGCTGCAATTGCTGAAGACTACCGAAGATGAGTTCGCGGTTGCGTTTATCCAGGACGACATTTTGTCGCATGTCAAGGCTGACGATCGGTTCAAAGCCGCCGGGCGCGAGGGCGAGAAGGAACGGGCGGCTCTGATTGACAGGCTTGATGGCAAAGTGTTGAATCTGTCGATCTTGTATAACTCGTTTGCTGCACCACTTGGCTATGAGGACTGTAAGCAAGCGATCAAGACGGCGGCTGATTACAATGGGTAGTCATTCCTTTCCGCCCTTGATCTGTTTTTATGTTTACCGTTAGCGGTTGTGTCATGGTGTATATTTACAGGATTTGTATAGAATACTAAAGCAATGCGATTAGTTGGTGATTACGGTATTGACGTCACCGTAGACGCAACAGCCCAGTTCTTGCTAGTAACTGGATCAAAGACATGATCGCACCCGACAGCTTAACAGCTGACTCTGCAGCAGCAACATACTGGGCGGGATCGTATGGGTATGACAGTAGGTAATGAGGAGCACAGGTGGGACCTGACGAGCGAGTGACCAGAGTTGAAGCCAGTGACGTGAGGATGGATATCGAGCTGTTGTTGAATGTGCAGTCGAGATTTTGTGCCATTTTTCTTTCTATTGAGACTGGCACGAGTCGAGATGGCAAACGATTAGCATGCTTGGATGAAGAAGATGTCACGCGAGAGGTGCAGAGTAAATTTCTCTATACGTGTCTGCAGGTGTTTTGCGAAACGGGCTGGGCCGGACCAGTAAACAAATCGGACTAAATATAGACCGGGATGATTTACACAAGATATACTACCGCAAAAAAAAGAAATGCTCTCTGACGTGTGTGGATTTGCTAAACAGCTTCTATTTTCCAATGCAAACTACTGATACCATCAGTGGCATTCCACTCATTATTGCCAATCATCCGTGATGCGCGTTGTTAATAGATAAAAACGGATGAAGTGAAACGCGCAGACTCGTGCTGCTGACATGCCATGATGGGCGGGGGGGTTGACCGTCGATCGATTCCGCAATCAGGTAGCAAACAGCTGCGCGTAGTTGTGACGGCATCGTGACGTCTGCATGAGTAAGCAGTTATTCCGGCGTAATTCCTCACGATCAACCTTCCGACACGTGTTTTTTTTTTTTTATTTGTTCTCCCCTGAGGAGAGAAGCATTCAACCGCAAGACTTGAAAGATGCTGGAGTTCATGGCCGGCGGCGGTAAGCTAACCGAGTCGGAATTTTACTACGATCTGAGCCGCACGCCAGCCGAGGGGAAATTCGCGCCGGGGAAATTCGCGCCGGGACGGGAAGACATTTTGACTTGACGGACGGTCGGCATAAGACACAACAGAAGCGCAGGCGAAAAAGCAACAGTAAAAAGAAAAAAAAAAAAAAAAAAATTTTGGCTGCCAACACGGCCGTTTGCTTTCCGGACGGTCCAATCAGCCGGCGACGGTAGTCCGGGTAGTAAGGAGTCCAGCCCCGGCTCTTGTGGTGGCAACCGTGGCTGCCAGCGAAGCCAAACCCCCCCAGTCGTCCGATTAAGGCTCCGGTTCCGCTTGCCGCACCAAAATAAAGCATTGAACACCAAAAAGGCGGGATGACGGCAGGAAGAAGGGCGACTCATGCGATCGTGAGCCATGTTAGGTAATCCAATCGTGTGACGACAGAGAGTTTTTGCAGAAGCAGAAGCAGAAGGAGAAGGAGGAGGCTTTTTAAAGGAGCTCGGTCCTGCCTGACGTCGTCCCTTTTCTTGTTGCTTGCTGTTCTGTTACGCCCCCCCCCCCATAGATATACCGCTCTGAAGCTGGAATTGCACGATATGGCTAGCTCGAGTCTGATCTCTGAAGTCGCAGTCAGTGGCACTTCGTCGCAGCCGGCCTCGTCGTCAGCGTTTGGCTCGTCGCCGATGGCTTCGTCCATCCGACGACCCTCGGACGCGTTGACAAGGTCGTCCAAAACAGTGGTTATAAACTACGGGGGGTTTGGCGGTCGCAAACGCGATAACAACGAACATGGTGACGACATCGGCGGCGGCACCAGCGAGGCGATCGAGCTGTCTGAGCTGGTCATCGACCCTGATCTCGCCAACCGGCGATCTGAGCCTTCGTCGCCACGACTATGGCCTGCCGATATCGAAGGCGGCACCGCATGGACTCAGTCCGGTCTGCCGTCGCCTGAGCTCCGGGATGCCGAGATCAACACCGCCGCCCGCAAGTTTAGAATGACTGATTTCCCGTTGATGCGATTCCGATTAGCCGCCTGTGCTTGGACTCTGTTCACGCTGGGAATGAACGATGGTGCTCCGGGTGCTTTACTGCCCTACATTGAAGCCTATTACGACGTCAATTATAGTGAAGTCTCCACGATCTGGATGGCCAACTCGGTTGGCTTTATTGTCATCGCGTTATGCTCCCACAAGGTACGTTCTCTCAATGGCTCAAGCACTTGAGCGATCCCCGTCCCGACCCGTCCCGGTACTAACTACTTGATGTAGCTTTACTATTACTGTGGACGCACGGGCCTGTTTGTGACCGGATCTGCGTTGCTCGTAATCATGTATATCATGATTGTGTGCACTCCCGTGTTCCCCGTGGTCGTGATCTCGTTTTTGATCGGTGGGCTCGGTATGGCTATGCTTGTTGCTAATGTGAATGTGTTTGTCAGCTACATGCACAATTCTGAGGTAAGTTTAGGCAGACAGGGAGGGCCAGTTTTCTTACTTCACCAACACTGACATCATAGTCCTGGTTTGGCGTCATTCACGGCATGTACGGGGTTGGAGCCACGATCTCTCCGATCATCGGAACTTCGATCGTGAGCCATGGATCACTGTGGAGCCGAATGTATCTGATGATGCTCGGCTGCAGCGTCATAAGTGTTGCTCTCAGTGGATGGGCGTTTCGAGGTAGCGACTTGGATCTTGGCACTCATTACATGCTGCGCAAGTATCAGAAGCGGCGCCAGGCTGCGAGATCTGAGGCGGCGCTGCCCATGGTCGGTCCCGACACTCCATCCGTAGCTTTTCCTAATACTGGTGCGACAACACCCGCAGTGGCTAACGTGGAGGCAGCAGCAGCAGCAGTAGAGGAGGAGGTCGAAGCTGAAGCGATCAAGCGCAGCATTTACGCCGAAGCAGCACGCAACAAAGTCACCTGGCTTGCAGCCATCTTTACCCTGCTTTACCAAGGTGCTGAGGTCTCAATCGGAGGCTGGATTGTGTCATTTCTGATTGACGACCGAGGTGGGAACCCGGACGCTGTTGGATACGTCGCGTCCGGATTCTGGCTTGGTATTACGTTTGGCCGGTTGGTGCTGAACCAGGGCATGACAAGACTGACAACACCACAACGAGCAGTGTATATTTTGCTAGGCGTGGCGTTTGTGTTTGAGCTGCTGACATGGCTTGTGCCCAACGTGATTGGTGGAGCAGTTGCCGTCTCGCTGGTGGGCGTGGCCATGGGTCCCATCTATCCGTCTTCAGTAGCTACCATGAGCACACTGCTTCCACGAAAGGTCCAGTCGTTTTCGCTTACAGTCGTGAGTGCGTTCGGCTCCACCGGCGGTGCATTGTGGCCTTTTATCACTGGTTTGACTGCCCAGTCGAAAGGTACTTGGGTGCTTCACCCCATAGTCATTAGTTTAATGGGTGGCATGCTGGTGTGCTGGTACTTGATGCCTGTATTGCCTAGGAAGAACGATTAAATGAGTGTATGGTGAGATGAAACATGTATATTGGCAACCGACGGGTGCTTCGAACGGGCTTTTTGGCCTAATAATCTGTCACGATTTGCTTCTTTTTTTTTTTTTTTTTCTCATTTTGTTGTTGTGTTCTGTTTGCTTTGTTTTGGGTCTTCCGGCGCGAAGAATCATGTTTTTAAATAAGGCCATAATTTATGATTACGATAACTTGCCTGTGTACTCAAGCTTTTAACCTTTTTTCTGTCTTCACTTGCTGGACACAATCTTGTAATTTAGTTTTGCCGGCAACAGCGGCTCTCGATCGTCTCGAAGGCTAGAGCACGCTCCAGACTACCCAGCAGTGCTTGGCTTTTGGTAACTGGTCAGCAAATTCTAAACTGATGGTTGCATCAGGATATTTTTTTTTGTAAAAATACCCTGCAGATATAAGGTTTTAAATCACTGGACCGATGTGAGCTACCAGGAGCGGTTTCTCTGGGCCAGGCTGCTTCCAGAGTCCATGACGCCGCTCGAGGCTATCAACAACACCAACGTAGAACGAGCACACTAGCTTGGTCTAATCCAATGGCTTTCTGAGGTGAATTGAGCAACGGTCCCTTATGCTATATGGCTCACGGGGAAGGGTGCCTAGCCGGAGCGGTCGAGCTCTTCACGCTAGACGGATCTGCAGGGCCCTCCCGGAATGAAATTGAGCGGCAACCACTGCGACATTACAGATTTGCAGTAAAAAAAAAAAGAAAAAAATATATACAAAGAAAGTTTAAACTCTTCGGGTTGCGCTATGTTCATAGTCCATCCTCGGCAGGTACATGGTTCTGATCTGCTACTCCAGGCTGCGTCTTGTGCCGTGATGTTGCGCCATGCGTTGAGTAGGTTTCCAACCGTATTTGCTATGCGAGGGATCCGAGTGCAATCTAATATGACCGCCGGAACACGGGAATGTACCCCACGGGCGGACGTACAGTTTGATGGGCGATGGTCGAGACCAGCCCACACCAGACATCAAAATTTAGCAATCCCGTGACGTGTAGCCTTCGCGCCTGCGCCTGAAGACTAACGAATGGCCTACCTCGGCTTGCATCTCTACTCTATCCTTCCCCCCCGAGGGTATTCATTGTTCTCGCTGCTACCGGAGAAGACGTTATTCATCACGGTGAATATACACAACAGTACTGGGAACGGCCAATGCTCGCGGCAGAGGTCTCCGCGGCGGCACTTACCAGTCCACGGCGGTGCCTCCCTCGCCGGGGGGGTCGATCATCAGATTAGATTACTTTCTTGGCGAGGGCCAAAGTTTTTTGTCCGCATGTTTTTATTCGCACCGGTTTCGGTTTTCTTTTTTTTTTTTTGTTTTTTTTTCTTTGAATTTTTCAAGCAGATTTTCGAGCAGATTTTCTGGTTCATAATTTACTTGAAGGTTCTAGTGATGTCAAAATTTATTCTTCTTCCCTCTGCGGAGGAGGCAAGGTCGAGAACGTTGCCCACAAACCAGGTCTGCAACTGCAGAGCGCGACAGTCCCCGGCAGAGCGACAAAGGTGTCTCTGCCTGAATGCCCAAGCATCAATCCCCCCCCCCTTAGCCAGTGGTACCGAGTCGACTCCACATCACGGCACAGCACAATTGCTGGCCAAACAAACCTCCTCCACACACACCACATCCATAGTTTCTAGCCCGCTCGTCTGACGCTTCCCCGTAGCCTTGCCAGCGTCACCATCCCGCGCCTCGGTACAACTATCTGCCAACGCCAAACGCCAGAAGCAAATGCGCTGGCAGGCCTAGGCCTCGCTGGCTGCTGCTGCTGCTGCTGCCAGCTCAAGCTCAAGCTCAAGCTCAAGCTCGACGACGACGACGACGACGACGACGACGACGACGACAGCATTCAGCTCGAACCTCCCCGGGCGCCGCACGCTTCGGAGCACCAGCTCCAACCTAACGAAATTTCTCGGCGCACTCTAATTCAGCGGACCGGATTGCAGGCGCGCGCGGACCCATCTCGTCATCGCGGCGACAAACCGAAAAAAACGCCAGTGCCAGCGAAACCTCCAAGACGAACTTTCTGCCACTGCTGTGGTCGAGAGCTTGTTTGTTGACACGACTGGATTTCTCTGTCGTGGCATATATATATATATATATATATATATCAGCCGGTTGCAGCCTGCTCGCGTTTTGGCTTGCTTTGTGTGCCAACGACCCCGCCTGTTTGACACTCGCGTGATTTACACGATATCTTGCTGCTCGTCCCTGTTGCGACTGGTTGTTCTAGTTTATCAAAACACTCGGGCTCGTCTTTTGCTTACCGCCCCCCACCCTCCCGGCGTCTGTTTCTACTACAGGGGATTTTTTTTTAGACGGAGAAGAAGAGATCGAGAAATGAAAGGATCACGAGACCAAAGTTCCGGTGAAGACATGTCCCGTTCGGTATCGTCATCATCCACGTCCACCACCGCAGCTTCGTCGTCATCGATATCATCTCCACGTCAGCTCTCGTCAGCGTCGTCTCCGGATGCACCAAACCCGCCAGACCATGACTACGATCTGATCGTGGTCGGGTTCGGACCGGCGGCGCTGGCGATTGCCATCGCCATGCGGGACACCATGGCTGGTGACAAAAAAGTGCTGTTTATCGAGAAACAGTCCCGGTTTAAATGGCACGATGGTATGCTGCTACCGTCTGCGCGCATGCAGATCAGCTTTGTCAAAGACTTTGCTACGCTGCGCAATCCAAGATCACGGTTTACGTTTCTCAACTATTTGCATGCTCACGGACGACTGCTTGATTTTATAAACCAGTCGACGTTCTACCCCATGCGAGAAGAGTACAACGACTACATGCGTTGGTGCGCATCGCATTTTGCCAGCCAGGTCTCGTACGGTGACCAGGTCGTCAACATTGACCCGGTCACTGCGCTCAGCTCTGAAGACGGCAAGTGCGTCACCTCCTTCGCGGTGTCTTCGCTCCCGACTGGTGGTGACACCAGCACGCCGACGGTCCGTTTTGCCCGGAATATTGTCATCTGTGCCGGAGGGCGTGTTCGATTCCCCGATTGCTTCCCAGCTGCGTTGACACCTGCGGTTGAGAACGTGAAGCCGTTCGTTCACCCCCGGGTAGCTCACTCGGCTGAGTTCATGCACTGCCTCGATCGTATCGAAGCCGCCGTCCGCAGCAAGCAGAGACCAAGAGTGGCGGTTATCGGTGCCGGCCAGTCTGCGGCAGAGATCACGCTTTACGTCCACACGCACTATCCGACTGCCGATGTCGAGCTGATCTTCACCGGCCGGGCATTGCGGCCGTCGGACGACTCGCCGTTTGTCAACGAGATCTTTAATCCCGAGGTTGTTGATGAGATGACAAGTCTGCCCGAAGCCAAACGCAAGGAAATAATTGCTGCCAACCGAGCCACGAACTACTCGGTCGTGCGCATGGAAATCTTGGACGCGCTGTACGCTTCCATGTACGAAGAAAAACTGCCAGGCCACCGGCGACGGATGTTCATGCGCAGCAACCGCAGGGTTGTTGGATTTGAGGAGAAGAACGACTTGATCAAACTCGAGCTCCAGAACACATTGTTTGACGAGATTGATACCACGACCGATTCCGAGTACGACTTTGTTATTTCTGCCACTGGATATGAGAAGCACGCGATTCCAAACCAGCTCCTGCGAAACATGACGCCATACCTTCGGGACCGCCGGATTGGGGTTGACAATTTGTACAAATTGCGGACCGACCGTCTGCAGAATGGCACCGGCATATGGCTGCAAGGATGCAACGAAGTGACCCATGGACTCAGCGACTCGCTTCTATCGATATTGGCGGTCCGTGGCGAACAGGTCGTGAAAAACATTTTCCCACAGAAGTACTAAGACACGGTATGGGGAGGGCAGGAGGCAAAGGTAAGGAGAGGTATAGACAGACTGGTAGAAGACAACAAGCATGCTTTGATGATGTTCTCGTAGTCCCTCTAACCACGTGCCCCTCGATACCGATTTTCAGGGGGGGGGGCCGCCGAAGCGTCATAAGGCACACGGCGTGAAGAGAGAGAGAGAGAGAGACCAGTGCTGCGCCACGTTCTAGAACCGTGGCGTGGGGCGGGTGTGGCTCGGTCCTGGATCACCCGGAGACCGGAGCCCGGAGCCCTGATTACGCGTCCAGCGCGGGGCGGAGTGCACGGCACACGTCGCCGCGACAACTAGATCCGACTTGTGTATATAAGAGGCATTGCACCGCCGAAGGAGAGGTTGGGTTTATCGATCTCAGGATCATCAATTGAACATGTCAAACCGAGATTTTTTTGACGGCAATAATAACAACAACGGGTCCCAGGACGGCAGCTACTATGGTCAGCAGGGCCAGCAGGGCCAGCAAGGTCAGCAGGGATATGGCCAGCAGGGATATGGCCAGCAGGGATATGGCCAGCAGGAATATGGCCAGCAGGAATATTATGACCAGCAGGGCCAGCAGCAGCAGCAGCAGCAACAGCAGCAGCAGGGAAATGAACAGGGTGGTGAGCGCGGATTAGGATCTGATCTGATTGGTGCTGTTGCTGGTGGCTTCATTGGCAACAAATTTGGCAAAAGCTCAGGCCACGGAACCCTGGGGGGTCTCGGTGGTGCTGCTGCCGGCGCTGGCATCACGCAAATGATCTCCAACGCTATGTCTGGACGTCACGGCAGTAGTGGTCGCCACAGCGGCGGCGGTGGTGGTGGTGGTGGTCATGGCGGTCCGCCTGGAGGCGGCGGCGGGTTTGGAGGCCAGCAACAGCAGGGTGGTGGTGGTGGTGGTGGCTTCTTCGGCGGCGGACACCATGGCCGTCGTGAAGGCGAAGGCTTTGATCAGGGTGGAATGGGTGGTGGATTCGGCGGCGGCCCTGGAGGTCCAGGTGGATTCGAAGGTGGACAGCAGCATCACGGACGTCACGGAGGCGGCGGCGGCGGCGGAGGAATGGGTGGCCCTGGAGGATTCGACCAGGGTGGATACGGTGGTGGTGGCCCCGGGGGTCCCGGTGGCCCTGGTGGCTTCGGTGGTCAGGGAGGCGGGTACGGCGGTCCCGGTGGCCCCGGTGGTGGATACGGCGGCGGCCAGGGTGGTCCTGGTGGATACGGTGGTGACCAGGGAGGCCAAGGCGGGCGGTGGTAATCAGCCAATCTCGTCATGTTTATGATTTTGTTTTTGTTTCCTGCATTCAAGGCTCAAACTGAAGCTTTCACCCTCCTTAGGGCTTCGGAATTACGATGTGCCGTATCGATGATTTTTTTTACTGCATTATGGAACAGGGTTATTCCCTTTCTCTCACATTGCTAGTAATAGTCAATAAGAATAATCTGACTAGACAATGTAGCCGTAGATTTCCGTGCCTCGTCTCTGACTCCACAACGGCATTGCCTCTCGTACTGCTGATTAGCATTTGCGAGCGACGGTGGTCTCCTGGGTCTCTCTTCCTCACCTTTCTTAAGTGCACTGAGATCTATGTCGGCCACACATATTCGCGGAGAACTGTCTGCATCGGGACACTGCGCCACGACTGTGCCCCATGGGTCGATTATCTATAACACCAGGTTAACCATTTGTTTTCGAGCCAAACTTAAAGAGCAATTACCATAGCATGTCCCCAGCTTTGCCGTTTGCCAGCCGCGTCATGGGTTCCAACCTGTGCAGCCATGATGACGTATCTATGAAAGATGTCAGAAAAGATCCTGATAGCAGGCATCATCCATCATGCTTACGATTGCGTATCGACCGCTCGAGCTCGCCCGAGTAGCTCCCAATGAGCTTGTCCAGTTCTAACCGTGAAAGCAGAAGGGTATACTATAGTCTCGGCTCCAAGACTTCGAAGTCGAAGTGCGTGTTCTGGAAACCGTATCTGTTTGCCTGATTAGAGCTGCGCGGCGCTATGGAGAGCCCATCTTGAGCGTTTGAACCTACGTCATAACATATGGCCGGACCAACTAAACTCATTAGCCCCACGTCTCGGGCAAGGATACCCGTGCATACTAACCTTTTCCAATAGGCGTATCAAATGGTGCCACAACCTCGCTCCCTGGCTGTACAGACCTTCGGTTAGCATCGCATTTTGGTTGCCGTCCCTGCTACTTACTTTGACTCTGTCAACACTGGACCATTTCTTCAATTAGAAACCTTACACAGAAAAAAAAGAGTTTTAAGCGGCATACTTAATATTGATGTCAAACATATGTAGCTTCTGATATCGGTGTATGATATCGCCAGCAGGATTGATCCATATCAGCGTATCTAGATCTCAGCGTGACGCTCCTCCACAATTGCTCCAGAGCTATACGCACTTTTGACTCTGTCCTCATTTTCAACTGTTTCGTGTATACCAACGCACACGTGCAGAGAGTAATCTAAACCCGCCAGCTCGTTTTGAATCCCAGTCACAAATTGTGAGTCTTCAACAGGCTTCGCCAACGCGACTGTTTCGGCCGGAGAACCAGCGATGTAGTCGGATGCTTCTGGGAGGAACAACACCTTAGAATCACGTTAGACACTCCTGGTTGGTAGCCCACACTCTTGGACCTACTTTAGCGCCGGCTGTGACGGACTTGTGGATCAGAATCTTGACTTGGTCAAGATTGTCGGCCAGCGACGCGCTGGCGCAGAATTGGCCCGCCGCTGCTAGTGTCATGGCGGATCTGCTAGACGAGAATGGCCGGTGCGATAAGGTACAAGGTGTGCAGTATCTCTTGCAAATCTTTGACCTAAAAAGTGATCGGATAATCATTAATTGATCTGTCGTACAACCTTGGTGTGTCTTGGTAGAGCAAGACTGATTCGGCAAAGCCCCAGTCCTGACGCGAATTAACGCAATAGCCACTCTCTGGCTCGAGGACGAAGCTTTAAAGCAATAAACCCACAGGCAATTGCGGGATTGTGTTGCGACAGTAAAGCCACGTCTACGATAGCAGGCAGTAGATTGTCGAGATAAAGTGCATTGCAAGTTGTTTTGGGGGTGATTGTTTTTCTTCTAGACTATTTGAGTCATCGATGCATTAAATCGTCTTCCAGATTCTTGACTGGAGCGTTATCTCACCTGGCCTCTCCTATCAGTTTATATCAGATAAAGACAAGGAAAAGAAAGAAAGAAAAGCAAGATGCCGGCAACTCCAAAAGTATCAATTCCGTTGAAAACAACCAAAGACCTTGATTGGGAGTCTCCGCTCAAGTCGTACATTCGGATGACGTACGGCAAGTCCGAGGACTTTTCGAAAGAGTGTGCGCTGTTCAATCGTCTGCGACAGGACATGATGGGCGCAGGCAAGGACTCTACCGGCCGCGATCTTCTATACAAATACTACGGCCAGCTGGAGCTCCTAGACCTGCGCATTCCTGTTGAAGAAGGTGGATGCCGGGTTGCGTTCACGTGGATGGATGCGTATACCCATGCCGAGACGACCCAGCACTCTCTCGCGTTCGAGAAAGCATCAGTTTTGTTTAATCTGGCAGCGACAAATGCGAGCATTGCTTGCGAGGCGTCTGATTTAAAAGTCGCCTTCAAAGACTTCCAAGCAGCTGCTGGCATTTTTGCGTTCATCGCCGACAGTTTTTTACACGCTCCGAGCGCGGATCTCAATCGGGACACGGTGCGGGCGTTGTCGAGCTTGATGCTGGCCCAGGCCCAGGAGGTATTTGTGGAGCGGCTGCTTGATGACAAGACTGGTAAACCATCGATGGTCACGAAGCTGGCCAAATCCGCTAGTGTTCATTACAAAACCGCCACCGAGGCGCTCAGCACGGCGGTTTTCCAAGGATGGGGCAATCGCGACTGGACCTCTCTCTCCAACGTGCACCAGTACTACACGGAGGCTATTGCCAATCATCAGCAAGCTCTTCTGCAGGCTTCCAAGAACAAACAGGGCAATGCTATTGCGTACATGAAAATCGCCATCGCTCAAAATGGCGCCGCCAACAAATCCTACCTGCCGTCGACTTACTCAGCTTTCAGAGAGATCCTGAAGGCACAAGAGCAACAGCTTGCGCTGGAGTTGCAAGGTATGGAAAAGGACAACGACCTTGTGTACCATGCTACGGTTCCATTGGTTGGGTCAATGCCAGCCATCACCCCGCTTGACGGTGCCAAGCCGACCGCCATGAACGACCTGTACAAAGACCAAGACATCACTCGACTAATCGGCAGTGATATCTTCGAAAAGCTGATTCCTGTCGCAGTGGCAGAGCAGAGCAGCATGTATTCAGAAGAGAAGGCCAGCGTGCTTCGGGCTGAAGGTGAGAAGGTCGATGTCGCGGAAGAGGAGTTGATCAGCGCCCTGGAATATCTCGGTTTGCCGGCAGCGCTGCAGAGGATCAAGACTATGCTACACAGTTCCGATGGCGGTACCGACGGCGGCGTGGATGACGTGGTTGCGTCGTGGGCTTTCAAGATACAGCAAGATGGACCGGTATCGTTTGCAGATCTCGAGCAGCGTAAGCGGGATATCTACGGCGTTGTGGAGCAGGCCAGTCGTAGCCTTGACCAGGAGGAACAGGAATGCGAGAACGCGCGAGCCAGATTCGGGCACTACTGGACCCAGTCGTCGTCCGCGCAGCTCACGGTGGCGCTGCGGTCCGACTTGCACAGCATCAAGGAGTCACTGTGGACAGCGTCGTCGTCGGATAAGAAACTTCAGAATCAGTACGCGCAGTCAGAGGCTGACATCCGAATTCTCGCCCAGGGTCCAAACAGTCACGACCTGGCGTCGGCTTTGAAAGGCGACCAACTTCTCAGCGGCATGAGTTCGTTGTCGATGTCGCCACCGGATCTGAGCGATGTTGAAAATCAGCTCAAGAAGCTAACCAAGCTCAAGAAGGAACGTGGGTTGCTGTTCACTGAGCTCAAAGAAAAAATCCAGGCCGACGACATCTCGTCGCTGCTGATCCTCAACAAGAAGGTGCCGAATATCGAGGAAAAACTGTTCAAGTCCGAGCTGGAGAAATTCGAACCGTATAGAATCCGCATTAAGCAGACCATTTCCCAGCAGGCTGCCACCCTCAACGACCTGACTCGAGCGTGGCGTGGCGTGCTTGATAACCCGCTCGTCAAAGCCAAGCGGTTTGACGCGTCCGGTGAAGCCGGTCAACACAGCCAGACCCCCGTGGACCGGTTCCGGAAGGCGTTTGAGGCTTGGTCGGAGGTATACAACGGCAAAAAGAAGGGTGTCAAGTTTTACTCCGATCTCTACGAATTTGCTAAATCTACCGAGCGGAACGTGCAGGATTTTATCGACAACCGGCACGACGAGGCACGTAGGCTGTTGCAGTCTTTGGGAGTTGGTCGATGATACACGGTGTCAGTATGCTGGTGGTAAATGTAAACTATTTGTCAAAAAAGAAATCCTGATGCATATATATACACTCTATTTGCTGTCAATCGCGGGGACTTCGCCGTCGTCGCTCTGGATAACTTCAGTGATGTCGTCTCTTACATCTGTAAAGTAATGATGCCCCCTGGTCACTGTTTCCCCCGAATTTTTGACGATATCTTCAATCGTTATAGACTTGTCCGAAAAAATCTTTTTTTGTTTTTGTCTGTTAGTTTTGCTTCCGTAGTGATGAGATGACTAGTAGTACTCACCTTTAGATGGTCGGCGATCAAATGACGATTCGAACATTGAGGACACTTGATCAGTACCGTACCGTTGTGATATGCCTGGTGCGACATGAAGTGGCTAGACCGTGCTTCGCACACTTTGCATGTGAATGTGATGTTGTACATCGGCTTGTCGACCTTATTTTGTTGCTGCAATTTCGCAAGCTGGTCCTGAGCCTCGGGACTTAGGCTGTGTGAATTCAGTTTCTGCGAGTGCGAGTGTGAATGTGAATGTGAATGTCCACATGTTTCTGAGTGCGAGTGTGAATGAGTATGACCAGGATACTGCTGGTCATCAGATTTGCCGAGAACACTCCGAGATTCTGACAGTTGTCTAGATGCTGTAGCTAGCGGCGGTGGTGACGACAGCCGTAGTCCCGACCGCCACAGCTGCGGGCGAGCCACCGCAGCCCGTGTGCACACCCGTATAGACTGTGCCAGTTTTGTAGCCATCTCGCATAATATTGGCTGACGATATGCTTGCTTAGAAGTTGCAATGTTTTAAATTTTGCTGATTCGATCCCGAGTTTCCTTTCCAGGAGTGGCGCTTTGAATAATGGGAGTTCCTTGGGAGATCTTTTTAGCGCCTCAACTAAAAATCTGTCTCTACCCAAGAACCATTAAGATACTTTTTTTTGATAGTGAGATTACAGTCTATTACTTACAAAACCCCAGTTTACTATATAAAAAAGCCCAAGTACCTCGCCCAATAAAATAAAAAAAAAAAAAAACTGCATAACAACGAAACATCTGGCTACAGTGGCAATTATTTCGCTCTCGAAATCGCAAACACGGTCAAAATAGAAGCCGCCAACGCAACAATAGCACCGGGAAGCAACAATTCGTTAGGAATGCCTGGAATTGCCTCAGCTTTAGGAGGCGGCGGAGGCGGCGGTGGTTGGTAATAGTGCGACGGGATCTTGTTCGACGACGGAACTGGCGTCACAATGGAATCGTTGTCCAACGTCGATTCACTATCTGCATCATCACTTTTCCTTGCTCGAGGTGTATCCGTCGCTGTAGACGTAGCGGTAGCCTGAGGAGCAGGAATAATAACTGCTTGGTCAGGGTGATGCACGAACAAATCCACCTTGTCTTGGCTTGCCCGACGAGCCAACTGGATGGCTTCGACAAGGTCGCCGTCGGATGTAATCAGAACAGCATCGCCTTCGTCATCAAGATAGCTGATAGCAAACCCAGTTTTGACAATCTCACCGTCCGGCGAGTACTCGCCTACTCCACCCAGCTGCTTGGCCTCAATACCCAGCTTGCCTGAGATAGCACTGCGCAATCCCAAGAACCCCTCAGTGGCCGATATATGGGCCCGATGGACCTTGCCGCTAGGAGTCTTGAATTTGAACGTGAACAAAGAATCGTCCGGCGCGACCGAGGTTAAAGTCGTTTCCTCCGCATAGTGCGACGCCGAATCACCAGGTCCCAGCTCGGACACGTACAGAGATTCGGATTGATTCGTCGGAATAGGAGGCGACGATGGCAGCGGGTTGATTGAATCGGAATACGGCGTACCAGCGCGATGGGAGCTGTGATGGTCAGAATGGACGGACTCTGCATCATTGTCGAGCGACAACCAGAACTTGTTCCAAGCCGGGCCCTCGTTCTCAGCGGTTTGCATTGAGTTGATCTGCTCAAGAGTGGCATAAGTGAGCTTGAGAACATCGACAATGCCAACAATCTCCGAATCGTCGCCCATGACTGGCAAATTTAGATAGTGGCCCTCGTGCATCTTGCGCAAGGCGGCTTGTATGCTCATCTCCTTAGGCGCAAAGTCCGGATGCGGAGTCATAACGCGAACGACGCTGCACTTGGCGGGATCAAGACCAGCGGCAATAACCCGCAGGACAACATCCTTGCTAGTGAAAATGCCCGAAATCGCGTTCTTGTCGGTGACGAGGACGGCAGTGGTGTGGTTCTCTTTCATGAGAGCAGCGGCTTCTTTGACGGATGTCCGGATGTTGACAAACGTCGGCAAATTGCCGTCGAGGACAGTTTCGAGACTGGGCCCAGACATCTTGGTTCGAAGTGCCTCAACGTACTGGATTATCTGGGCAGGCTGGGAAGCACCGAGTTCCGACTGCACACCTTCAAGAGCGTCGTATAGCTTTCTTGACGACTGATACGCACGTTCGAGTTTTTCCATGGCTTCGTGGAAGCACTTTGTGATGTCGAGAATGCCAGAGATGTCCTGATTCTCATCCATGACGGGGAGATGGCGGAAGCCTTTGCGGACCATCAAGTCGAGCGCATCAGTAGCAGAGGTATCGGTACGGGCGCACAGCGGGTTCTTGGTCATGATCTGCTCGACGGTGATGTCGCGGGCGTCAACTCCGGCGCCGACAACACGAAACGCCAGATCTTTGGCGGTGAAGATGCCGGCAATTCGGTCGTCGTCGTCGGTCACCAGCACACAGTTCTCGCGTTTGGCCGACATCATCTGGGCCGCTTCTGCGACAGTGGTCGACGGCTTGATCTGTAGTGCTGGACTAGGTCGCAATGCAAGCACCGAACCTGGCGGGGGACGTCGTGACTGCCTGCCAAAGGCGGAAACCTTGCTCTTTTTGCTCAGATCGGATTCATTCTTTCTTCGAATAGCCTAAGTAAACTTTTTAGTCCCGTCTTGGCAGGTAAAACTGCTGGAAAAAAAAAAAGAAAGCCATGATCATCTTCTTGGCTGTTGTAATTACCTCATCGCGTTTGTTCTGTCTTAGTCTGCTGTCAGTCATGGCCGGAGATGAAGGTGGTAATGCGCTCGAGGCGTCGCTGAGGACTGTTGATGGCACTGCGCTGGAAGCAAACGAGCCTTGCTGACGTCTTGTAGTCGTTGACGTCTGCTGGCGAACAGTACTTGACATTTAGTAGTTTGGCAAACGGCTAGGACGAATTCGTTCAAGAAAACTTGACCCTCAACGAGTAACGTGTTTGCGGGTTCTCGAGTTCACGACTTTGTCGGGATTCCGGTGGGACGTAAACAAACCCAAACGCCAGGAAAAAACCAAAAAAAAAAAAAAAAAACAAAACATCTGATTACATAACATCTCATGTAAACCAAATCATATTACCCGGACTAATCCAGGGCTCAAGCGGTTTTGGGGCTGCCGACAAACAAACGCCAACAACCTGGAGCCCTGATAGAGCGTGACTGCGGTTTACTACACTCCCGTCGCAACACACCGAGCCACACCGGCGAGTATCGAGTGAGAGAGTTGGAGACAATTCGAGCACGAAGTTGAATAGAGCATCGCTGATTCCGAACTTTCAACCAGCGCAACAGCGACAGCTTTGTTCGTTTTTTTTTTTTCGTTGTTGTTGTACAGATTCATTCAAAATGCCTAAGAAGCGTCAATCCTGCGGACGGAACAAGAAGGGTCGTGGACACGTCGCGTTCGTCAGATGCTCGAACTGTGCCAGATGTGTTCCTAAGGTATGCTCTCCACTCCCACGATGCAATTGGAAGCAAGATCGGGCCTGAAAAACAGCAAGTCTAACGTTCGGTAGGACAAGAGCATAAAGAGATTCACCATCAGAAACATGGTTGAGAGTGCTGGTATGTGATTCACAGTGATTTTACGGCTGAATTTGTGCGAACCCTGGCGACTGACGATCGAACTTAGCCATCCGTGATATCTCTGACGCGTCTGTCTACTCCGAGTACGCCCTGCCAAAGCTCTACCTCAAGTTGCACTACTGTGTTTCGTGCGCTATCCACAGCAAGATTGTCCGTGTCCGCTCAAGAGAAGGCCGCCGTGTCAGAACCCCACCCGTGCGTGTCCGCTACAACAGAGACGGCAAGAAGATCAACCCTGCCGCCGCTGCCCGTGCTGCTTTCGCTTAAACCAGTTTCTTTTCCTTTTTTTTTTTTTTTTTTTTCTAAAAAAAAAATTGGATCGTCTTTTCTTTTGTTTTCAGTAGTAGTCGGCTCTCTTTTTGCGCCAAATCGCGACTGTATAGAAAGGGAAGGGGAAGAAGAACTAGAACGGGTGACATAAAAAAAAAAAAAAAACCGGAAAACCGGAAAATCAGGCGGATTGTAAATGATGTATCGTTTTGTGCGAAAACACAAAAGTCTGTATGAATCGTTTCAGGTATAAATAGAAATATTTTCATCTACTAGGATGCGTCCGCGGTCGTTTTCTGACCGTCCGAGGCCAGTCAAATCGTGAACCGTAGGAAGTACAAGAGTGTAGCAGCGATTTGGGAACGCGGATCGGTTGTCGACAACACCCAGGGTCCTTGACTTGCGACAGTCTAGTCAAGACACATTGGCACAATGCAGCAGATACTCTGGGGCAGTGATTATACATGAACGCAGTTGTTAGCAGGACTGGAGCGCCTGTGAGCGGTCATGAGTTCGCGGCAGCGCTACAGCAGATCCTGGGACCTCGGCTACCTAGGAAGCTCGGTATGTCAATTTGACCTCGGTGGTCTGCTGTCGCAAGGTTCTGGTCGGGACTCTAATCAAACCAGGCATATCTGTTTCCGGCGGAGTTGATTCCATGGGCCTGACGTTTCTTACTGATGAGTTTGCTCGTGCGGTTGGCATCACGCCGGTTGCGTTCACGATCGATCACAAGCTACGGCCAGAGAGTTCCGACGAGGCACGGTCGGTAGGACGGACTATCAAGCACAAGTTTGGTGGGTCAAGTTTGATACGTGTCGTAAAATTTTTTCGAGCTAATTGGAAGGCATGGACCATTATGTTTTGCCTGTAGACTGGTCGCATATTCGGCATCGGCGGCCGTCGAAGATTGAAACCCATGCTCGCCAGTTACGCTATCAAGCGTTGGCCAACGCGTGCGTGGAGCACGGCATACAGGACGTTCTTGTTGCACATACGCTGGACGATCAAATAGAGACACTGATCATGCGGTTGATCCACACGAGCTCTGCCAAGGTATCTCCCGTGCCGTCACTGACGCGGCCCATGAGTTTTGTTCCTGGCGGATCCGACGTGCATGGTGGAGGCGACACGGTCAGGCTTGTCCGTCCGCTACTGGCGATCACCAAAGCGAGACTATACGCGACTTGCGAGCAGCGGGCTGGCATCGAATGGGTTGAGGATCCAACCAACCATGACAGAACCTACACGATGCGAAATGCCGTCCGGTCCATGCTCGGTCACAATGACGAGTGCTTGCCGATGGCATTACGGCGGCAGAATCTTGAGCGGGTGGCGATCACGCTGATGAACGCGTCTAATCGGATAGATGGTAACGCCAAATCACTGTTCGATAGCCAGGTCAACAACTCACGGATTGTTAAAGCATACGGCAGTCTGGCCATCAAGTGGACCATAGCCGACGAAGACGGATTGGAGGCGGTATACGATACGGATGTGCTGACCGGGTTTGTCCGGCGGATCATGAGGATTGTGGGCCCGATGGACTATCCGTCGGTCGACCGCGGTGTTGCGAGGCAACTGTACGATCGGGAACGTACGACCAAAGCCTACTCCATTGGCGGGGTAGTGTTTAAGAGAACGTCGCTCGACCGGGATAGACTTGAATGGACAATATCGAAGCAGGTCAGAAAAGATGCTACGCCGGTCGGGTTCATGACACTTGATGCCCCGAACCAGTGGTCACAATGGACGCAGTTTGACGACCAACTGTGGCTGCGGAGTCGCGGTCGCACCGCACCACGCTGTTATGTAATCAAGCCTGCCACTGAACGCGATTTGGAGATGGCATCGAAGTACGGCGCCGACGTGAAGTGCTCCGATTCATCCGTCCCGGTGGTTTACGATCCTGAGTTGAGTCGGGCGGTTGCGTTCCCGTTGTCCCAGACGTATTTGCCCAATCGAGACGAACTGGAGATCGAAGTAGACGACAGACGAAGAAGCATATTGAGCTGCGGTGGTCATGGACTATGATCTACATGTTACGAGGGGGGCGGATACGAGCGTTCATTTTCTTTTGATTAGATGTAAGCCGAGGTCGATAATCCGATCAGCCATTTTTTCGTCCGAGTCCACCTTGGCGATAAACTCTTCCTTCACCTTTTCGGCTTCCATAGTTTTTTTAACCAGCGGGTTACCACCATAGGCAACGTTATCGGCAGCAGCTACGTCGGCCCAGTACTTGGTGTGATGAGCCCGCATGTCAGGGTCGAAAATGGTGGCGCCGGTGAGCGCGTGTCCGGCAGTTGCCTTCAGCACCGTATTTTCAGCCCGCCTAAGTATCTCGAAATACTTTTCTGTAATCTGGCTTGCTTCCGGCACATACACCGGTTCGTCCGAACCACCGGCGAATCCCGATCCATACGCCAACATGGCAGCAGCAGCAGCGACATCAATCGATACGAGACCGATCAGTGTCTGAAGGTTCAACATTCCATACACGTCCACGGGATCGGCGAGAGTGATGTTTTGGACCGGGTTGAAGTTCAGGAGTTGAACGATGGTAGTGACAAACAGCACAATGATTGCCATCGCCGCCGGCGCTCGGACAACCTTGTACTGGCTTGTTGCGACGCCGATGATCCATAGATTGAATATGAACGGCATGCACATGTAAGATGCAAAGTAAATAGTGTAGCCAAGCGCGCTTTCTGCCGTGCACCACTCGCACGACGCCATGGTTGCACCGTAGGCAAAGTAAAGCGCGCGTCCTTCGAACGTGTTGAGCACAGGAATCATAGCTTGATTTGACTGCGCATGCAGCAGTTGAGGCGCAACCACCTCGAGGCGATTAACAAGCCTGCTAGTCGACACATTAGCAGGCAAGCCGGCGGCCTTGAACAGATTCGGGCCCAGATTCAGTCGTGAGATTGCGATGACGGTGACGACGGCCGCCAATAGAAGCACCGTGGCGCTTACTCGAGCACTGTGTCGTCGCGAGTCGCTCACGAGCCGTGATGATCGTGCCGACCTTGAAAACCACGCCGGCCCATTTCTGAGCAGTACTGGCACTGCAAGCAATAACAGGGTTGTTATCCCTCCTGAAGCCATGGCGGTGTGAATTGCCTAACTGTGCGTCTTTCAGGCTTGAATCATGGATTCGCGATTTCTCACCAGCGTCTGTAGTTTTAACTCCCATCCCGGGGGCTTAAAGAGAAGTTAATTGCGGGCCACACACACGCACACATTACACACACAAGACCGGGGAAGACAGAAGGATGGACGAGATAGATGCGATATTAAACCAAGAGGCATCACAGCACGCCAAAGATGAAGAAATCAAGCGGATCTTGACGACGTTCAAACTAGACGCATACGCGATCCTCGACTTGCAACCGGGGTGCACGCCGGCCGATATCAAGAAGGAGTATCGTCGAAAGTCTCTGCTGATTCACCCGGACAAGACGACGAATCCAGACGCACCGACGGCGTTTGATCTGCTGAAGAAAGCCGAGGCGGAGCTGATGGATGACAAACGGCGGGAAGTGCTCGACGAGGCGATTGGCGACGCGCGAAAGATCCTGATGCGGGAACGCAAGATGGGGTTGGACGATCCGGCGGTGAAAACGGCAGAGTTTTTACGGGATTGGCGGGAAAAGACCAAAGTAGTGTTGGTTGAGAACGAGCTCCAGAGACGGAAGACTGCTAAAGCACAGATGCGAGAAGAAGGCAGGGAACAGGCTAGACTGGAGCGGGAAGCGGAGGAACGGAAAAAGAAGCGAGCAGCCGATCAAGTTTGGGAAGCGACACGAGATGACAGGATTGGAAACTGGAGGAGCTTTGCTAATAAGGCTAAACCAGGCCCAGGCGGAGGAGGAGGAGATGGTGAAGGTAACGGAGAGGTTAAGAAGAATAAGAAGAAGAAGTTAAAGGTCCTAGGTTAAGGATTTGTATATATGGGGCATAGTCGGGATCATTCATTAACTATTAATTATTACTGTATACTACATTAGTCAACGATATCTCCGATGCCCAGTCCTCGTCGAGACGAAGACGCGGACGAGGTTGACGATCGCGATTGCCCGGATGACCGGCGGCGAGACATGTCGACGGCTTCATCAAACGAATTGCTCCGCCACAGCGAGCTTGTGGACGAGTCCGGAATCGATCTAAACACAAGATAGTTTCGGTTAACCGCTGTGACGTGTGTGAGCGAGACCCGGGCCATGTGTCCGCCCGAGGACGATAGCATTCGCGTGCGATCGGTCCACAGTTCCAGCACGGTTGTTGAACCGGCGGACGAAGAAGACAATGACGATGCTGATGATGCTGATGATGCTGATGATGTTGACGATGATGTTGATGCCGGTGACACCAGGAATGATGCATGGCGAGACGTCAGTACAGGCTGGACCAGTTCGGTGACGGGAACGTGAGCGGTTGTTGACGACGACGACGGCGGCGGCCAAGCCTGGGCTTGAGATCGCAGGTGAGAGAAGATGGAAGCCAAGACGGAGTTGTGGACGGGATCGGGCACCAGCAGGTCAATCATGGCCACACCGATGGGACTGAATCCTAGCAGGACGGTGGCGGCGTCTGTGGCATGGGTGACGACTGACGAAGCCGGGTCGACGATGAGAAAGATTTCCTCGTGGACCGAGAACTGGGGCAGGCTTGTAGTCTGCAGCCGGAATGGCTGGATCTGGTTCTGTTGGTTGAGGTGGTGGTGTTGCCCTGGCACTGGAGCAGACAGGGGCAACGCATTAGATAACGAAGGCGACGGAGTCGCCGACAGCATATTAGACGATGAAGGAGCATTGGCGGCGGTCGTAGCCGTAGACGAAGCCGAGGAGGACGAGGACGACGGCCGTATTCGTGGCCGGCCTCGTTTCTTGGGCAGGACATCGACACAGGAGTCGTGCTTGCCGAGCTGAGAACAGCGGGTGCATGGCCTAGCGACTTTGGAAAAACAGTTAGCAATTGAGTTCGGTAGCAATCGATGATTAGTAGCAGCATGCAGTGGACTAGTTGAATGCAGAGATGGGGGGTATATATAATCAAAAGTGACGGTGCAGAACACTAGTGGTCTGGGTATTCGACAGTGGACATGAGAGGCACACACAAGTGTTCTTCCCCTAGGATATATACGGCTAGCCAAGACCAGCTATAAATAGGCCGACGTCTGGCACCCCCCCCCACCCAACCGACACGACCAAGTGCACAGAAACAAGCGCAGGTGAAGCATGGCTCGACTGAGCTGAAAGCAAGGGCTTATCCGGAGGCTGGCATGGACCAAACATTGCAGCAGACGCCACACCGGGTTGTGCACACAGACAGGCAGCAGCAGCAGCAGCAGCAGCAGCAGCAGGGGGGGGAGACGGGTCGGTCCGGTTTGGAGGCGGGCCCCTTGGCTTGCAAAAGTTGGCGTTTGAATTCAGGCACATCATGCAATGGGTTTACTTCCGACCGACGAGACAAAGCCAGCCGAGCACCGATTAAGCGGGGGGACTAACTGCACGGGTATTATGCAACCGGAGCTAGCAGGATGGAAGCAGCATGCCCATGTCTTGCCAAGTAAGCAAGCCATGGTCGGAATGCCATTATTGCCTGTTGTCTATCTTGTCCACCGGCACGGCTGAACTGAACGAGCAGCAGACTTTAGTCTGCACCGTTGACGCGGCCCGGGGGAGCCCCGAGCAACGTTGGGGTTTTTTTTTTTTTTTTTTTGGTGGGTGGGTCGGCTCGGTCGTCGGCGGATGCCGATGCAGATTGATTATAGATTTACACAGCAATATATCTATATATATATATAGACCTGGCCAGACAGATGCTGACATCAGCAGCCCCGTGGTTCGCGGCTTACGATTTGACTACGATTCGCACGGCTCGGCCGAAGCCCCCGGAGGGGCCATGTCCGCTGCCGTTCGTGATTGCAAATGCGAGCCAGACGTGGCCAGGAGCAGTGGAGCTCGCTTCCGCAAGCGCATAATCGGGCCGGTCGGTCGTGCTGGCCCGCCGGTTTGCCCAGACATGGAGATGCGAGAGATAACCAACGCGTACGTCGCGTACCGTTAACGTACATCTAACCGTGCACTGTTGGGGTAAAAATAAAACTAAACCAGACAAACCTGTTTAGACGGGCGATGGATACGCATGGCAGACCGCGGAAACCAAAACCACACAAGCAGCACAAAGAAAAAAAAGGTATATAAAGGTATCGGAAGACGAAAGAAACACACCAGGAGTCCACTGCATGCTAATGCTACGGTAATACCAGATCTATGGGGCACTTACCATCGCACGCCAGATGAGCTTTTTTACAATTTGAGCAAGCAGCAATTATTTTTGATTTGGTCGTAGGCAACGGTAATGATGGTGATGATGGTGGTGTGGCGGCAGATGAGGTGCCGTGCAGACCAGAGCTTCGCGGCAGTTCTGGAATTGAATGCAACAAAGGTGAGGATGATGGTGCCGTCGATGGTGGTGGCTCGACTAGAGAACCGAACCGAGGTAGTCTTTCCGTCTTGGTCAGCAACCGGGCCTTGTAAACAAAACAAAAAACGAAAAACAAAAAACAACAACAACTAGATATAACAAGTAAAAAACAAGATATAACAAGTAAAAAACAACGAGATATAACAAGTACCTTGGCTGGATCACAATCTGATTCGGTAGAGCTGCCACTAGCGAGTTTATGCTCATGTGCTGCGACGACGACGACGACGATGGTTCATGTGGTTGGGACTGGAGATGGTCCGGAGATTGAGGATCGTGTGACATCCCATATGTATCGCGACGGCCGAACAACCAGGAACATGAATAACAGGACAGCGCCAGGGCCCCAAGAATCCAACGGAACCCCGCTGGAAGCAGTGACAGCAGGATCCTCCTTTTATGTCTAAAGTCCGTTGCCAAGGTGCCGGGGGGGGGGATCATGAAACTCGCACGATGGCGGTCTTAATTTAGCGTCGTCGCCAGCAGCGACAGTTAAGGCAGCAACCGTCAGGTACCTCCTTTCTGCGTGCGGCGGGCACTTTCCTGAGGGGGGCGCGGGACGGGAGGTTTTTACACGTCTCGGGCAGATCCAGCCGAGATGGGGACCGGACGGAGGAAGGTGATGGACGGATTACAAGGTAGGTGGCGTTTGAGCTGTCGCAGTCTAACCAGCCGCCTGGTATCAAACTGGGTGACCTGTCCAACTTGTCTTGTGTTTGAGCTGTCGCAGTCTAACCAGCCGCCTGGTATCAAACTGGTGACCTGTCCAACTTGTCTTGTGTTTGAGCTGTCGCAGTCAAACCAGCCGCCTGGTATCAAAATGGTGGTGACCTGTCCAACTTGTCTTGTCTACTTCTACCACTACTGCTTTCGTGGTTCTGCTTCACCGGGAGAAAGGGGCGGGCGGGCCCGGTGGCAGACGTCCGTCGACGGACGTCGACGGACGTAAAGGGCCAAACGGTTGAAGCGACAAAAACGACCCACAAGGGATTTGAAAGCCCCCCCGGGCGGGGACCGACGACGGCGACCCACACACACACACGTTTAAACGCTCGCCGCTCAGTTAAGCTGCCTGACTGAGGACCATCTTGGGGTTTTCAGTCGTTTGCCAATGTCTTGTCAATCGCATGGCTTGCTTTTCCCGCTTGGGGGGGCCTGCTGGATATATGGTCGGCACTGCTCACCCCCATCCCGGTGCTTTGGGGGGGGGGGGGGGGGTGTGGGTTTTTTTTTTAGTTTTACCACGGGACGGGAGTGACTAGTAGCGACCGGGTCTGTTTAAACGCTGCTCCTGCCGCGACGAGCGAACCGGACTTGCTTGTTTCGTAGCGTCGCGTTTGTGTCTCGTCTCGCATCGGCTCGCATCGCCCAACCCACACGATCGCAATTCGATCTGTTGTTGGATTGGTTTGTTCGCTGTGTGCGCAGTTATCGTCACAACTTTTATTTTCTATTTTTTATTTTCTATTTTTTTTATTTTTATTTTTATTTTCTATTTTTATTTTCTCCATTTTTCCAGCTGTCAAGTGTCAAAGCTTGAGTCCCCCGGTAAGTCCGCTCGGTCGTATTCGTAAGTTCGTTGGTTGGTGATGATGATGCACTTTGCCCAACCTTATGAAACCTTTTTTTTTTATTTTTATTTTTTTTATTCAGCCTTTGTTTTTCTGCCCTGGCGCGTTTTGACCCTGACCCCCCGGGGGTTTTTTTGGTGGGTGGCCTCGGCTAGTCCCGGCAGAGGGCCATCGCCAGCTTGTGAGGGATTCGTACCGGGCGGATTGATCCCAATCCAATGCAGGAGAAGGACGGGGGGAGTTTTTGCAATGGCAAGCTAGCCCAGACAGCCAGCCAGACAGCCAGCCAGCCAGACAGCCAGCCAGACAGACAGACAGCCAAGGTCACAAGCAATCCGGTCGATAGCTGCACATCACAGGATGGTAGAGGACCTTAATACTTGTTTTTGACCATTGCAACCGAGATTAACCCCGTTTAGGCTGACAAGCTGCGTGTGCAACAACAACTCGAACAGCTGCAGGCTCGCCACATCGGTGTTGGCCACGCCGATACCACCAAGCAGTAAGTGGTGGGCAATTCTTTCTGTTGGGACCTGACTGACGGCTAACATGCCGCAGTGAATGGCTTTCGAATGTGCGCAGAGACTCGTATGCGTCTTACATCGGACACCCTGCCTTGCTGGAGCATTTCGCGGTGGCGTTGAACGAACCGCAGAGCAGGGTACGCACCCGGTTTATCGACGTAGGTTAAAGCTCGTTTTATTTCCTCCCGGCCCCCCCCCCGGGGGGACCCCCCGGGGGTCAATGAATAGTCGTCTAATTTATAGAATATGATTCTACCCTGCGGATTACCTAAAACAAAATCTGATGAGGATCAGAGCTAGCAGAAGACGAGATGCCGGCTATGGGCTGGGCTATGGCTATTCGATGTACGATATCACCATGCGGTATAAGCGAGTTGTTAAGTTTGTGTTTGCAAGTTCAAGGTAGTATAATATGAAATCGTCAAGAACACGTCCTGCAGAACCAAGCCTGGCTCGGATCGCCGGTCAATGCTCGATCGAGCTGCCAGTTGCGTGGTGCTCACTGGTATGCACACGTCATCCGGCTTCAACGGTGGTTTGCTGTCAGCATCATCTCCATGCAAGCTATTTCTGTTGCCAGCATGATCCTCTTCATGCATGGCCTTATTCTGTTTGCAACTCATGCATGACCCATATGCAGGCATCCAACAGACAATCGCCAATTTCTTGCCCCAGCGAACGTAGCAACAGCCGGAAATGCAAGCTGCCACAACACACACCCCCATCCTCAGAAAACCATTCCAGGGAAAGAAAAGAAAAGAAAAGAAAAAAAAAAAATACTAAACTGGTTGCTCACTTCACTGCCGGTCATATATCTGTATAGCTGCCGGCCCTACCCTGCAGTCTGTACCAGTACGCTGGCCACCATAAACACTACACCGACCAATCCAAGCCATGCATGGCCACCAGATCTACTCTACTTGACTCAAACGGTTGCTCAACCGCAACGATGGTCATCATCTTATCATCACCATCGTCCTCATCGTCATCCAGAATCACTCAGGGGCGCCCCCCCCCCCGATATCCCCGTATTCGGTCACGTGTCACGGATCCGCCGCCGGCCGCCGGCCGCCCCCGCGTCCTTCCCCCCCCACGTGACTTACACCCCCCACGTGACTTGCTAAATCACCCGAGAGTGGGCAGCAAAACTGGACGTGATCTTCTCTCCCTCCGGTTGTTCTCCGTCGTCAACAGCCAGCTCCGGCCCCACAAAGAACCACGATTGGCGTCTGTTTCGCCAGAAAACATCTACCTGATAGTTGGATTGAATCGCATTCAGGCGTTTTATTGCCCGAAATCGATGCACAAACCCCCCCTGCTGTCGCGTACTCTGTCGTCAGCGCTGGTCAAGGCATGTCTGCTTCTGTCTGCCCAACTGCCGACGCTCACGTCTGCTGCGTCTGTTTCACTACGTTTGGTTCGCCGCGATGACGATGATGACGATGATTACGACGACGATGAATTGGAAGGTGCCACCTACTGGATATACCTCGGCATCTCGGTAGTCCTGGTCCTGCTCGGTGGAGTGTTTGCGGGCTTAACTCTTGGCCTCATGGGCCAAGATGAAGTTTACGTAAGTCTTGCTATGGCTTGTTTTGTTATTTCTATTGCATTTTGTTGAGTGGGGACTAATCGTAAGCTGCAAGTTATTGAACAGTCCGGTAACACCCTGGAACGGACATACGCGTCCAAAGTGCTGACCCTTCTCAAAAAGGGCAAGCACTGGGTGCTGGTTACAATGCTGCTGTCAAACGTGATCACGAACGAAACGCTGCCGATCGTGCTCGATCGCTGCTTGGGCGGTGGCTGGCCGGCTGTGGTGTCGTCAACCGTGCTCATCGTGATCTTCGGCGAAGTCATCCCCCAGTCAGTGTCAGTCCGGCACGGCCTGCGGATCGGGGCCATGTTTGCACCGTTTGTGCTGGTGCTCATGTACACCATGTACCCAGTGGCATACCCCATCGCGATCCTGCTCGACCACGTTCTCGGCGAAGACCACGGGACGGTGTACCGCAAAGCCCAGCTCAAGACGCTGGTCACGCTGCACCACTCGATGGGCGCTGACAGGCTCAACCGTGACGAGGTCACCATCATCTCTGCCGTGCTTGACCTCAACGAAAAGCCGGTGGGAAGCATCATGACTCCTATTGCCGACGCGTATACGATGTCGGCCGACCGCATCCTCGACGAAGCCGCCGTCGAGGAGATTCTCAAAGCTGGCTACTCCCGCATCCCCATCCACACTCCGGGCGAACCCCACAACTTCATCGGCATGCTTTTGGTGCGGATCCTGATCTCCTACGATCCGGAAGACGCCCAGCCGGTGTCGACGTTCCCCCTCGCCACTCTGCCGGAAACCAAACCCGACACGACGTGCTTGAACGTGCTCAACTACTTCCAGGAAGGCAAGTCGCACATGATGCTGGTGTCGTCATCGCCGGGCGAAGCCTACGGTGCACTAGGTGTCGTCACGCTTGAAGACGTCATTGAGGAGTTGATCGGCGAGGAAATCGTCGACGAGTCCGACGTCTATGTCGACATCTCCCAGGGAATCAAGCGCAAATACGTGTCGCCCCTTACCCGTCGCACTCTGCCGGCCGGATTCATGGCCAACAACCGTGGCGGACAGGCAGCAGCAGCCGGCCGTCTCTACCTCGATACCGGCAATGCTTCGTCGTCATCACATGTGTCTGATACGTGGTCGCCTCCGGACCCGCACGCCGCCCAATCGAACGCGCTGCTACCCAAACCAGCCAATGCAGCCGGCGGCGGTCCTGGTGCTCAGCCCAAGATCGAGCCGCTTAATTTGGCTCTGCGGCCGAAAGAAACCACAAACTCGCGGGTTACCATCAAGCGCGGCGCAATGGAGGACTACGTCCGGCGGGCGTCGCTTGACGTGCGCCCGTCCGGTCCTTGGAACTCTACTGCGCCGACCAACGACGTGCCAATCAACACGGTCGTGAACAAAAAGATCGGGTCGCTGGCGTTCGGCGTCATTCACGACACTGAGCGTGAGGCGTTGCTCGACGGACCGCCTGAGTTGGCCGGCGCTCAGCAGCGACCTCCGATAGTCAGCAACGCTAGCAGTAGCAGCAGCGGCGGCGGCGGCGGCGGCGGCGGCAACAGCTTCTCTAATGCTGTGTCGTCAAGTTTTGTTCGCACCCGTTCACGCCGGCCGTCGTCTATCGAGCTTGACGCGTTGACCCACCGAGAAGCTTTTCTTGACCAACTCGATTCGCCCAACAAGCGGCAGCACAATATACCCGACATCTCCGTCACCGATTCGGATGGTGGGTTCAAAAGGCCACCGCTCGAGCCAGCCACGTCGTCCACCAAACTACTATCAGACCATGACGATGTGTCAGATTCTAGCGCCGACCACCGCCATCCGTATTACACCAGAGAACAGAGACAGCAGCAGCAACAACAACAACAACGACGTCGACTGGCCGCCGATGGCGACGACGACGATGACGACGACGACGATGATCCAGAGCAGTTCCGAGCCAACGGTATCATCGAGTCAGTGCGAGAAGTGCACGGGTTCCGCAAGACGATTATCGAGTCTACGCCGATGGTTGTGTCAGAGAACGAGGAAACGTCGTCGGACGATGGCTTGGATTCGGACGAGTCTGACTCGCCTCATACCGATGTGTCGGCCAATTCTCGACGGTCGAGTGACCTAGAACGAGGCGGGGCATCATCGTGGAGCAGTAGCAAGCGGCAACACGGCAAGAAGTCAAAGACTAAATCGAAAGAATCCGACTCGACACCAGCCGGGTTGGATCCAGCCCAACCGCGACGGAAGGGAAGTTTTTTTTCTGATCATAACTTCCGAGGGTTAAGTTGGAGTAACAGTAATGACCACGATAGATAGCATATCAATATTAATTATCAAAAATATTATTTTGAAACCTATTTACAATCTTGCCGGTAATTTATCAAACGTTCGTCGCCAAATGTCCTTGGCTTTGTAGAGATTCGTGACCCGCAACCGCTCGTTGTCGAGATGGGCATTGTCACTGGCCTGGCCGCACGGCAACTGGGCCGCGGGGGCGTCGAACTCCTTTTCCAAAAACCGCACCGCCGGGATCGTGCCGCCTTCACGAATGTAGAGCGGGTTGTCGACGTGCCATTCGTGGCGGATGGCCTCGGCCAGGGTGGTGAAGGCGCCGTTCTGGGGGTCGCCTAGCCACGGGTCTGCCATGCGGTTCACGGTCACGGCGATTCGGTTTTCGTCGGACCTGAGTCCGGCGAAACTGGACCGGATGAACTCCACAAACGACGTCGCGGTCATGGCTGCCTCCTGGTCGGGCACGATCCGGACCGAGATCGACGCCGACGCTGAGTGGGGGATGATGGTCTGGTTGGCGGGCCCGGACACGGTGATGTTGTGAATCGTCAGCGACGGTAGACGCCATTTGGCCATCAACACGTCCGAGTCACCGCCGATCTGTTCGTACAGTTTCTGCTCGTCGGTGGTGATCGGCCTGATCGGCTCATAGAACCCGGGCACCGCCACCCGCCGGCCGTCGTCGTCGGTCAGTTTCGACAGCACTTTGGTCAGGTCGATCAGTGGCTCGCGACAGGTGCCGCCGTCCACACCGGAGTGCAGATCAGGCTTGTCTGATGACACCGTCACCGTGAGATGCAGCACGCCCCGCAGGCCGTAGTTCAGACACGGCATCGAGTCGTTGAGCCAGTACGAGTTCGACAACAGAATCCAGTCGATCTTCTCGGCCGCAATCAGGTCATGCCGTCTCGACACCGCGGACTGGAACCCGACCGAGCCGGATTCCTCTTCGCCTTCGATCAGAATGATCACGTTGGTTTTCAGTTGCTTGGCCTGGTACAGCTCGGCAGCGGCAAACACCGCCGCCATCACCGGCCCTTTATTATCTGACACCCCGCGGCCGTACAGGTATCCATTCAGTCCCGTCAGCTCGAACGGATCCGTCTCCCACTTGCCTCCGGTGCCTTCAATCACGTCGTAATGGCCATAAAACAACACCGTGGGGGCTCCGCTACCACTCACCGTCGCATGGTTGGCGACGAATTTGCCATGCACAATCGGGTTCCTGCCGTTGTCGGTGGCAACCACGTCGGCCGTGGTGGCACCGAACTTGCGCAGCAGACTTTTCAAGAACGTGGCGCAACGGTGGCATTCGACTTTGCTTGCGTCGTCGCCGCCGCCCGACGACAGCGTCTTGAACCCGACGAATCGCGATAGCGCATGCAGCAGCTGGTCGTTGCCGAACGAGATAAGCGCTTTGCTGGCAGTGGCAGTGGCGGCGTCGGTGCCGGACGATACCCCCGGGAACGCATCGCTGACGTCCCACAGTCCGACCGAGCAGTCGTTGCCGCCGGTGAGCAGGAAGCTCGACGTCTCGCGCTCGATTCCACCAATCGCAAGCACCAGCCCTTCGCCACATTGGAACACGCTGCCGAGGGTAAGATCCCGCGACCATTTGTAGATACACCCGCCGGAGCCACCGCTGAAAATGCAGTTGCGGTGGGCCGAGATCGCCAGGACGTCGTTGTCGTCGCTGCCGGTCGGATCCAGCCGCCTGATCAACTGCAGCGCCTCCAGATCCCATAAACTTATCGACCCGCCGCTCAGGCCGCAGTAGAGAAACGTATCAAGCACGGCCATGCACAGCACACTGTCGTCGTTGTTGTCGAACGTGTACAACCTGCTGAGCACGCGGCCATCGCGGCCATCCTTATCCACCGCAGCACCAGCACCAGCAGCAGAGGATTTGCCGAACCCCCAGACATGAACCTTGCCGTCACCTCCACCGGTCAACAGATACTCTGCTTGCTGAGATTGGTATGCTTGCATGCAGTAGATATATCCGTTATGGGCATATTGAATAACGTTACCATGTGGTAGTTCAAACAGCTTTGGGGTTGTGGTTGCTGCCGCCGCTGATGATGGGTCGTTGTCGTTGCCGTTCTGCTGCAGCAGCAGCTGCTGCGGTAGCGGTTTTGACCGCGGTCTGCCACCGGGTCCGGTCGAACTGAAAAACTTGCTGAATCGCTGAGACGGCATGCCAGACCGGTCGGAGTGGGTGTATTTGTCGATAGTGCCCATGTGGCACCACTGGATCGACGCGTTCTGGCAGCCCAGGAAAACCGTTTCGTGCAGTTCCAAGTAGCACACAGCAAAAATGTCGCCGATATCATATACCGAGTAAAGTGTGTACAGCTCCTGCAGTCTATCAACGTCCCAAACCTAATTTCGTTCAATAAAAAGCCCCCTCGAAAAAAGTTTACTGACCAAATCTACCTTCAAGATCGAGTCCGATGCTCCCGAGAACAACAGTTTGCCTTTGGACACGTCGAGACAGAGCACACTTGCCTCGTGCCCTGTCAGCACCGCCTTGAGCTCATACGAGTCTGTGCGATAGACCAGGATCTCGCCGGTCTCGGTGCCGGCAAAGATGTATTCGTCAGACGCTGCCAGCGACAGAACCGAGTGCTGCCGTGAGTACCGCCACCGGTGCGCCAGTCGCGGCACGTATGCGCCGCGAACAGCGTTCACGGTCTCGGTGCTCAACCCAGGCGTGCTCGAGCGAGACAGCGCAATGCGTTGCTGCTGCTGCTGCTGCTGTTGCTGCTTTGGCGGCAGATCACGCTCGCAGCTAAGGTTGCCGGCATACAGACTCGACACTCCGTGGACGTTCTCGCCCGGTCCAGTCATGTTTGTGTGTGTTCTGGAAGCCGACCCGCCGAGCTGGGTACGTGCGCACTGGTGTTGTTGTTACGCTGTGCCGTCAAACTCAGTCAACCGCTATCTGTGTATCTTCAACAACGTCTTTGTCTCTCGTTCGTGAACGCCGAGATCAAATGCATTACTCCGGATCTGCTTTGTGGGTGTTTTTTTTTTTTCTCTCTGCTGAATGCGCCATCGCCAGTTTGGTCACGTGCGAGTAATCAACACAGAGAGGGGGGGAGGGTTAGGGGCAATCTATTGCTGGGAGTTTGCGAACCCCTGAAAATGGAAGGGCCGCAAAGAAGAAGAAGAAGAAGAAGAAGAAGAAGAAGAAGGCTACAGCAGCTTGTTTTTGTAGCTAGTGGCAGTATCTTTTACCCAGAGATACAATGGTATTTATTAATAGAAGATGATGCAGAGAATTATGCAACACAAGACCATGAATTTTGCCGTAACGATTATGATTTGACGGGAAGCGGCCTTGCCCTCGCTCGTAGCCGTTCTCCATATACGAAAAATAGTGCTCTATGCGGCAAGTTAGCCTTTCACGTTTTTAAAAAAAAAAAAACGAGACTTAAAATAATAACTTACGGCATGGGAACAAAAAGAATCGACAAAAAGCCCAGTAAGGCACTTGCCCAGTCGTAGCCAAGCTTGTTGTACATCTGGACCGCAAACAACGGGAACACGGACCCGACCTCGCAGCGGAAAAACGTGTTTGCCGCCAGTGCCGAGGCGGAGTACGGTCGATAGGCTTCGACTTTGTAGGTGAAAATGCCGGAAAAGACCAGGATCATGCCCAGGCCGATGAAGCTGGTGCCGATGATGGGCACGATCCAGTGGATCCGCGCGTACGACGTGAATCCGAACCAAAACAGACCCAGGGGGAGAAAGAAGGCGCCGAGGATTGCTGACGGCAGACGGTATTCAGGTATGGATTTGCCGTGTTTGGCAGCCAGCTTGAGTCCATACCGGCGCCAGAATGGCTCGCTTGCCGAGCCCACCAGGATGCCGACCATGATTCCCAGGAACGTGAGGCCGATGTACTGGGTCTTGAAATGGTGGTTGTTCTTGTAGACAAGCGGGAACGCCTCGAACGTGAGGTACAATACCCCGAGCACGAGCGCGGAGTAGATGCACATCAGCAGAATGATCGGGTTGTAGACAATCAGCTGGAACGGCCGTTTGATCGACATCACGACCACCTGCGGCACTGACCGGTTTTTGTTGGCAATGTCCTGCTCGGACATGTAGTTTGGGTCCCCGGTCTGCTTGCGGAGTTTGGCGGCCATCGTCGACAGGAGTTTTGACTCCAGAGTCTCGGGCACAAACAGCACCACCAGAGCAAGCATGCCGAAGCTCCACATGATCATGATGTAGAACACCCACCGCCAGTCAACGTTTGCCACCACAAAATCGCCAATGATCGGTCCCACCACGGGGCCCAAAAACGGCACGCACGAAAACATGATCATCGGCAGGCCGAGGTCCTGCCGGGGAAAGATGTCCGAGATGGTGCCTCCTGACACCGACATGAACGCACTGCCAGTGAACCCGGTCAAAAATCGGTTGATTATGATTGAGGGAACGTTATGTCCGAATGCAATCGGGAAGTGAAACGCCATGAATGTTGTGAGCGAAAACAGATAGATTGTTCGTCGGCCGTAGAATTCCGACAGCGGAGCATAGATCACTGCCGTTAGCATATCTCATTTTTTTTTTATTTTTTTTTTTTTATACTGAACACTTACTTGGCCCCAGGCCCAATCCGTCAAGATAAACCGTGATTCCACTCAGCACTTTGGTGTCGGTCGTGTTCAATTCCTCCACAATGAACGGATACGCAGCACTGTAGGCGATACTGGCGCATGTCACCAACAGCCCACCGAAGCACACCACAAACGTGATGAGCCACTTTCTCGCCAGAGACATGTTCATCGGGTTACGTTTGTCGTCCGGCCCGTCCCAAGTCACTATCACCGTTTTCTCGTCGTCGTCGAGCGATTGGTCCCGACGATCCTGCTGGTCCTGCCGGTCGTCGTGGCCTAGACCAGGCCCCAGCTTATGCTTCATACCGAGCACTTGGTTATCAAAACATGATCTCAGTTGCGAGCCAGCGTTCCGCTCGAGCCCGTCAAGCTCCTGCCCAGCGTCGTCCGCTGGTGTATTGTGTGGTGGCTTCATGCTGTTTATGGGTGTGCCTGTATTCCGTCGGGCATTCAGAAACACTGGCGGCTTTTATTTGAACAGTCCATATGCCACCGGTTGTAAACCCAGACGATGCAAATGAACCCGCTTACAAACCTCTTGTCTGACACAACAGGCTGATGGTCATTCTTCTGTAAAAGCTCTCTCAGAATGCTGGAAGCTTTCGTGGCCGCTGTCATTCTTTGTCTTGTCCCAGCGGGATTCGAAACAAATCGACGCCGGTAACTCCGAAACATTGCCGGCCGAGATATGGGGGGGGGGAGTGATTACGTAAAATGTCGAAGCGAGGCCGAAGCCAAGCCGGAACGAAGAAGACCTACGCAGTTTTAAGATGTTTTAGTTTTTGTTTGTGGATAAGCATGGTTGAGAATTTTTGTATTACCGGGTCTACAGCAGCACAATCAACCGCTCGTAGATGGTGAAGATGATGCCGCCGCTGAGCACCAATCGGCCGAGCCGGGGAGTAGTGCCTTTCCAAAAACTCAGCACGCCTTCTTCCTTGATCAGCCTGGACGCACAATGGAAGCTGTTGCGGTACTCGGTCTTGGCCTCGAGCGACTGCATCCGGGTCTTGACGGTGTCGAACGGCATGGTCGAGTACACGGTGATGACGCCGGCCATGGCACCGATGGCGAACGTGCTGCCGCTCGACAGCGGCGCGTTCGCATCCGCCTGGTTCAGAGCCTGCACTTTTTGCTTAAGAAACGAGTATGAACCCATGCGGACGGCAGCATTGGACGACTGCCGCAGCGTGACCGGCACCACGCCCTTGTAGACGGCACCGAAGCCGCCGTCTTTGATCATCGTGTAGGACCCGTGCAGGAACCCTCGGTAGCGAGGCCGTTGCCGCTGGGCATCGTCAATCAGCGCAGTTTTGATGGTTTCGAACGGCGTCAGCGCAAACACCGATTCGAGCACGCCGGCACCGAAGCCTGCCAGCATGCCGCGTGCGCCCGACACCTTGCCGTTCTCGTCGGCGAGCATCTTCTTCAGGGTGTCGAATCCCAGAAACCGCACCGCTGCTTTGGCGGTGCATCCGATAACCATGGTCGAGCATCCCGAATAGATCACCCTGATGCCTTCGTCGCTTGCAATCCGCGTCACCAGCGTGATGGGATTTCGCGACGACACGCTCGACTTGTCCACCAGCTGCAGTCTGGTTTTGGCGAACTCGAACGGATACTATTCATTAGTCAAGCTCATCATTATCATCATCATCATCCAGTTGGGACAACCCACAGTGATGGCAATCTCGCACCCTCCGGCAACACCTCCCGCGACCAGTGATTTCCACGCCGCCGGCTACATAAACATCGTCAGTCTTGAGCTAGCAACTGCCGCCGCAAAAAAAAAACCCAGCAAAAAGCCTCAGATATGAAAAACACGTACTCGAGGAATATCATCCTTGGTCGTCGACATGGGTTTATTTTTCCGTCAGTCCAGTCGTGATCCCACAGATCCTTTACTAATTCTCTGCCCGGATCCTTCAATCGTTTTTTTCCTTTTCCTTTTTTTATTTTTATATTTATTTTTATTCTCTCCCCCACAATGGCTCGAGGGGGGTTCCTGCAACGGCAGTGCTCGACAATAGCTCGATAGCTCGGGCTTGATGTTGGCAGAAATGACAATGCACAATAACAACCTGAAGCGATTGACTCCAGAAACGAATATATAAACCTCTTCTGCCGTGGAGGTTTTTTGTTTTTATTTCTGCGGTTCTGAGTTCCAGCTCGGCCGGACCCCGACGTGTGTGGGATATGCAGCCCACCGCCAGCGAAAGTCGATCATAGTAAACCACCACCGGCCACTTCACTTTCCTGCTACGTATGAACAGGTACTTGATCAGGTCGATAAGAATATGAACTAGTACTTGACCAGGTCATGCATATTGTCGCCATGCCTTAGTCCCAGATATCATCATCGCCGGCCCGCCGGCCCGCCCGCCCGACCTGCTGCTGCTCACGTGACATGCGTCGGGGCGATGACTGGGCCTCGGAACCCGCCGAGGTTGGCAGACATGGTATATACTTCAGACAGCTCTGATCAATAGCACAATATTCTGCTACAGATGGCTTCTCAAATGTCTGTCGAAACACGCTTTATCGTTTGCCAAGCCAGCAGTAGCAGCAGCGTCCACCACCACCACCACCGGGCCCCCCCGTCCGGGCCCCAAGGGGGATTTCGAAATATCCCAAAACCAAATCCAAAACCAAATCCAAAAAACCAAAAAACCCACACGGACTGCAGCGCTGCGAAACGACCCACGGCGAGACCAGATTTCAGATCGAGGCACGGCGAGACCAGATTTCAGATCGAGGCACGACCACGACACAATTTCCCTTTCCCGAGAGCCTTGCCTTGCACGATGACTCCTGCCGCTGGTGGTGCCAAGGACGACGATGCCAACTCGGTCACCACTGCGTCTGGCATCACGCTGCCGATGTCTGCTGCCATGGCTCGCAGCTGTGGCATAAGTGTACGCACGAGAGACGATGACGATGCCGTGCGTTATTTGCTGACCATTTTCGCAGCTACGGACGGGTCGGCCGAAACGGAAGAAAGCGTCGAGAGCTTGTTTTCACTGCCAGAAAGCTCATCTGACATGCGACGATGGTGCGTATATATGTGTCTCGTCTGGATCTGCTTGTTTACTTACTTACTTACGTATCTGCAGCTCGGCCTTGTCAGAGATGTATCAAGAGAGGTCTGAGTGCGACTTGCCAGGACGGCGTCCGCAAAAAGGCAAAGTACCTGCGCGACGGAGTCGGGACCCAAGATGAACAGACGTCTGACGACGCTTCCGTCGTCGTAGCCCCGGGACGCAAATCTGCCACCGTGAAAGATTCAAAACGAACAAAGAACTCAATAAAAAAGCACCAGCACCAGCAGCAGCAGCAGCAGCAGCGGCAGCACCAGCCGTCTTCGCCGTCGTCGTCGTCGCCGCCGCCGCCGCCGCCGCCGCCTTCTCTGCTAGCGGCATCTGGAACCATTGACCCGTCTGCTCTCACTCAGGAAGCCGAGTCGGACATTTTGTTCCCAAACCTCAGTCTATCCGCATACGACTTTGGCTCCAAAACTGCCAACCTCGAGTACTCATACCTGTCAAATATGATTGGCACAGATGGCAGGAGTGCCGGAGACGCGCTCACGCCGCCACCGTTCACTGCCAACGGCAATAGCAATGACAACAACAGCGACGGCGGTCTGCTCGACCAGGGAGGTTACTCGTACACGTTTGCAGATATGTCGGTCAGAGATTCAAATTGGGCAAACCGGGGCTTGGCATCGCTGCTGACTGGTCCAGATGGCTCACCCCAGAATAGTAACAGTCCTCCTACACCGACCACTCCTGAATCCATGATTGCCAGTGTTGGCCAGGGCCAAGCTCCAAGGTCCTCTGCAGATTCCATGACACCTTCTACACAACAACAACAACAACCGATAATGTCCCCTGCATTGCCTAGTCATCTTGCACCCCGCCGCAGAAGGGATCCAGAGACGGTGTATGCATCAGTAACCCAGCCTTTCTCGTACACGCCCGGATACCATGGCCTAATTGCGTATCTCAAATCTCGGTTTGACCGGCCTCATCTGATGCGCGTGGCTCGGTGCATGGCGGCATTCCGGCCAAGCTTTATTGCCTGCACAAAGACACTGAAGGAGGAAGACCTGATCTTTATGGAAAAGTGTTTCCAGCGGACGTTACTCGAATACGAAAAATTCATATCATACAGCGGCACGCCGACGATTGTGTGGCGCCGAACAGGACAGGTCGCTGCCGTCGGCAAGGAGTTTTGCATTCTCACCGGCTGGACCCGGGAGCAGCTTCTCAACAAACGGGTGTTTGTGGTCGAGCTGATGGACGACCATTCGGTGGTGGAATATTTCCAAGGGTTCTCCAAGCTTGCGTTTGGAGATTCCCGAGGCGCCACCATGATGGAATGCACTCTTTTGGGAACAAATGGCCGCAAGATTCCCACTGCTTGCACCTGGACCATCAAACGGGATGTGTTTGATATTCCGATGATGATTGTTGGCAATTTTCTGCCTATCCTGAACTGACAGATTGACATCTCTGTTCCCGGGTTTTGGGGCTTTTGTAAACTCGTTTTGGTTCTTGGTTTTTATTCTATTCTATGTTAATTCTAGCTGGTAACGACAATGATGATACTTAACAACTGGGCATTGCAAACGTGCTAATTGAATCCGTAGAGGCACTGGAATGACTTGATTTGCGTGGCTTCCGGTTAGGGTACCACCCCCCCCCCCCCGGGGGGGGGGGCCCGGGATTTGCAGTCTTACTTTTTCAGCTCTGTGGATTTAGAAAAAAAAAAAAAAAAAAAATTTATCGTGAAACAGCACCATCAGTAACAACGTCGACGACAGTTCACAATCAGACTGCAGTTGAAGGAGTTAGAGCCCCGGGAACGTGGAAAACGAAACTAAACAAAATCATGTCGAACGTTGACCAAGCCGCCGAGCAGCTTGCAAAGACCTATCTCGACGATGTCACCGGAGAGCAGGTGTCGAAGTCGGAGTTGAAGCGACGCCAGAAGCAGCGGGTCGTGGAGCAGAAGCGTGTATGTGGCTGATATAGGGAAAAACTATCATCGTGCAAGAAGCTAATCGCGGGGCAGAGTGAGAGAGCAGCCGTTGTTGCCGAGAAGGCACCGCCGGCTCAGAAGAAGGCGGCTGACGAGGAAGAATTGACACCCAATGTTTGTTCCCCCCCCCCCTCTCTGTTTTTTGTTTATATTTTACCGATTGGACAGAAGACTAAATGTGACAGCAATATTTCAAGTTAAGGTCGAGAGAGATTGATACGCTGAGACAGAGCCATAATCCGGATCCGTACCCACACAAGTTCGCGGTGTCGACTCGGTTCCATGAGTTTGTGAGCCGGTACGGCAACCTGACCCGCGGCGAGATGCTTCGCGATGACGAGCTGACGATTGCGGGACGGATCCATGTCAAGCGCGAGGCAGGATCCAAGCTCAAGTTCTACGATCTCCACGCCGAGGGATTGTCGATCCAGGTCGTGTGTCAGGCTCAGGACTGCGTCGGAGACTACGATGCCATGCACGAGCACATCAGCCGTGGCGATATCATCGGTGTCAAAGGATACCCGGGCCGAACCCAACCCCAGCGCGGAGGCGAGGGCACGATCTCTGTGTTTGCGACCGAGGTGGTGCTGCTGTCGCCGTCGCTGCACATGATGCCTACCGAGCGCTATGGATTCAAGGACCAGGAGTCACGGTACCGACAGCGATATCTCGACCTGATGATGAACAACACCACCCGCAACACGTTCGTGACCCGGTCGAAGATCATCTCCTACATGCGCCGGTATTTCGACCAGCGCGACTTCGTCGAGGTCGAGACGCCGATGATGAACATGATCGCCGGCGGCGCCACCGCCAAGCCGTTTGTCACCCACCACAACGATCTCAACATGGACCTGTTCATGCGTGTCGCGCCGGAACTGTATCTCAAGATGCTCGTCGTCGGCGGCCTCGAGCGGGTGTACGAAATCGGCCGGCAGTTCAGAAACGAAGGCATAGACCTGACCCACAACCCGGAGTTCACCACCTGCGAGTTCTACCAGGCGTACGCTGACTACAACGACCTGATGGACATGACCGAAGACCTGTTTTCGAACATGGTCAAGGACATCACCGGCGGCTACAAGGTCAAGTACCAGCCGACAGGCCCCGACGGCGACGCCATCGAGATCGACTTCTCCCGGCCCTGGAAACGACTGGACATGATCCCGACGTTGGAGGAGCGGCTGAACGTGAAGTTCCCGCCCGGCGACCAGCTGCACACCCAGGAGACCAACGACTTCCTCAAGAGCGTGCTGGCCAAGGAGGGCATCGTGTGCACGCCTCCGTTGACCAACGCGCGCATGCTCGACAAGCTGGTGGGCGACTACATCGAGGACACCTGCATCAACCCGACGTTCATCATGGGCCACCCGCAGATGATGTCGCCTCTGGCCAAGTACCATCGCTCGGTGCCCGGCATCTGTGAACGGTTCGAGCTGTTTGTTGCCACCAAGGAGCTGGCGAATGCCTACACCGAGCTCAACGACCCGTTCGACCAGCGCGCCAGATTCGAAGAACAAGCCAACCAGAAGGCCCAGGGCGACGACGAAGCTCAGCTGATTGACGAAACCTTCTGTACCGCGTTGGAGTACGGGTTGCCTCCCACCGGAGGCTGGGGCGCCGGTATCGATCGGTTGACAATGTTTTTGACCAACTCCCATTCCATCAAGGAAGTACTGTTGTTCCCGGCCATGAAGCCTGACACTTCTGCTCTTCAAAGTTAAGAGGCTACGACTATTATTACCACTACTGTTATGAAGAATCTTGCTAGTGAATAAATTTAATTAGAAAAAAGAAGAAAAAAAAAAAACTTTTATATATCCAAGAATTGCTTATTTGATGTTGACAAGCTTGACGTCAAACGTAAGCCTGCTGTTGGCAGGAATACCTGGCAGAGATTTCTTGCCGTAAGCCATGTTTGCGGGCACAATGATTCTGCGCTCGCCTTTGACGGCCATGCCCTTGACGCCGACGTCCCATCCCTCGATGACTTCGCCCTTGCCGAGCGTGAACACAAACGGCTTACCCTTGGTGTTGCTGTCAAACACTTTGCCGTTGTCGAGCTTGCCGATATATCGAACCCCGACCTTGTCGCCGTTGGCAGCGATCTTGCCCTCGCCAACCGTTCTGTCCTCGGTCACGACGCCGCCTTTGAGCTTCTGCGACGCCGGCTTGGGGGAAGCAACAGCAGCAGCAGCAGCAGCAGCAGCAGCGGGTGCGGGAGCGGACTTGGAGGGAGTAGGACCCTGTTCGAGCTCGTTAGTGAACGCGACCTTCTTGTCCTTGGAGGCGTCAGGAGCAGCGGCAGCTTTGCCGTCAGCAGCCTTGAGCTTCTTGGCTTGCTTCTTTGACAGCTTCTCCGTCTTGGGCTCTTCCTTGGCGGCAACGAGATCGTCGGTAGTCTTTTCTTCGTCGTCGTCGTCCTCCTCGCTCTCAACAGCGGCGCGCTTGCTGCCCTTCTTCTGCTTGGCTTCCTTGGCCTCGGCCTTGAGAGCCTTGGCTTCGGCCTCAAGTTCTTGCTCGACCATCTCTGTGATCCGGGGCACGTCGTCGCCGTCAAGCGAGTCGAGCTCGTCGTCCTCAGAATCGCCGTAGGCGCCAATGATCTCGTCCTCGTCAGGGCTGAGATCGTAGTCGGAATCATCGTCTTCAGAGTCGTAGTCGTCAGAGTCGTCGTCGAACGGGCTCTCGACGTAGTTGCCGACCAGCGACACAACATACGATCCAGTGACTTCGAACAGAATATCCTCATCCGGGTTAACGTAGATGCTCACCGGCTGCTGGTACATCTTGTAATTGTTAGCTTTCACATTTTACACGGGCGTATATGTGTGGTTGGGTACTTACTGATTCGGGGGAAAGCGTGCAAAGAACAGTCTCGTCGATGTCAAATTCGTCATCTTCCTCGTCATCCTCGTCATCATCGTCATCTTCGTCATCAGAATCTTCCATTTCAGCATCCTCGCTGTCGACGCCGTTGGTCTTGGCCTTGACCTTCTTGGGCTTCTCGTCTTCCTCCGAATCTTCGTCTTCCTCGTCGTCGTCGTCGTCGTCGTCGTCAAAGCTGTCTTCCGAATCCTCATCAGAATCCATCAAAAGACCACCAGCAGGGAATGCCGCTGGACGCTTCACGATCGTGATCGTCGACGGAGTCTTGTCGTCGTCGATGGGCCTGGGATCGATGGCCACCATCGTGATGTGCACCGTCACAGGGAAGTCCTCATCGGTTGCCGAAACCGGCACTCCTGGCACCACCTTCAGAGTGTATGTAGATAATGGCACGAGTCCTGACATTGTTCTTGCTTTGTTGTAGTTTTGGATCGTGACAAGGGAGAAGGGGGAAGTGTACTGCGAGCTCAAAACCAATCCAGAGCCAAGCTTGTTTATAAGTCCCGTTCAAATTTTTTTTTTTTTTTTTTTTTTTGGTCCCAACCATTCAGGGTCTTGGGAAGAAAAAAAAACTTCCCAACCCTAGGGTTGGTTTTGTTGCCAGTTTCTAGTTTAACATAAGTTATGTATAAATATTTACTTGACACCAGACGATGCGATTGATTATCCTAGTTACACAGCAGTGATACTCCCGACTCCCCACACGTATTATCCCTTTTACACTGTAGACCAGTCGACCGACGACGACGACGACGACGACTAGCGCTGCAAGGCACGAACCACCCGCTCGGCAGTCTGTCCCCGCAAGACCTTGGCATCCAGGGCTTTTTGAGCACAGGCAAGGATATGCTGGGCGTGGGTGTGAACTGCCGGGTGGTTTCTGTCGATAAGGTCGACCAGGTACGAGTAAGCGTAGGTGGCGGCCTCGTCGTCGTTGGTGATCGGCAGGGTTCGGATCCAGGCGTCGATGACCTGGTCCAGGTTGGCAACCCGGCTCGGGCTGAACTTGAGAATCTTGGCAATCGCCGCCGACACGTTCTCGGTCGCATGCACGTTGTCTTCGTTGCGGGCTTCCGGGAAGTCCACCACCTGGAACAGCGTCGGGATGACCTGGCCCACGGTGGCGGCGTACGGTTCGCCGCCGAACTGGCCTGCCACGCCGATTCCATACGCGGCTGCCTGGCGCAGACCGGCGTTGACATCGGTCAAGCTGGTTGCGATCAGCGATAGGAACAAATCTTTGTATGCCCACGACGCCGGGCCGGTGAACTCGATCACGTCGTCCCACACGCACAGCGCGAATTCCCGGGCGTCGACTTCCTTGCGCTGGCCGATCTGGTTGATCACCGGCATGACCTGCTCGAACGCCGGCAGGAACGAATCACGCTGGGCCCGGAAGATGGAGTGGATCGCCTTGTTGAGCTCGCTGAGCAACTCCTCGTCAAGCGCAGCTTCCTCGCCTTGGTCTTCTTCGTCGGATTCATTCCCGTCGCCGCCGTCGTCGCCGTCGCCGCCATCGTCACCGGCACGGGTCCGTACCCGGTCGAGGTAATCGCCCATGTTGACCTCGACCGACTCGATAAACTTGACCATGTCCGGCTGGGTCAGACAGTTGATACCAACGATCTCGACCGTCTGGTAGAATGCGCCGTAGAACATCGCCAGCAGCTCCACGTAGGGCTCGCTGGTCAGCACTTCCAGAAACTTGGCGGCGCACTGGCGCCAGTACTGGGCCAGCTGGGCGGTGTGGTCCTGTCCGGCGTTGCGCACGCAAGCCATCAGATGCGGGATCGCCTGGGCAGCAGCAGCACGCACGCCGTCGTGGAAAAAGAAACTCAGCGACGGCAGCACGATCTCGTCGAGAATCTGGGCCACGTACGGCTCGAACGCGGGGCCGAGCTCGGCCGCGTACACGCTCAGCAGCTCGATCGCGGTGCATTTGTCGTCGAGCAAGGCGGTCCGGATGCCGAGCTGTTTGCCCTGCATCGGGATCAGCTCCCAACCTTCGTCGAGATTATCCATGTCAGCGCCTTCATCAAACACTTGCATGTCGGCTTTGGTTTTGCCGGCCTCCAGCAAGCTTGGCATGACGCCGACCAGGTACGGCACAAAGTCGGCACCAAGCACGCGGCACAGTCTGCCCCAGGCTTGGATCAGATACGACGCCGCCGGGTCGTCAGGCTCGGTGATGCTCTGCTGGATCGTGGCGTAGGTGCTGATGAGCTGGGTTGACATCGGCTCGAACTTGTCCTTGCCGACCGCCAGCGCGATCAGAGACGAGCACTCGATGCATTTTGCTTTCAGCACCCGGTACTCCTTGTCGGTGTTGGCGTTCATGACGTTGAATAGCAGCGGCATCATCGTGTCGTAGTACTTTTCAAACTTGTTCTCGGCGGCGTCGGCCACGATGGCAATCGTCGTCAGCACCTGCTCCTGCACGTATCGCTTGGGGCTCTGCAGCAGCACCATCAGATGGCTGAGCAGGTCGTCCAGGTACGGCTCGATGACTTCGGTAGGGGCTTCTTCGCAGAAATTGACCACCGCCGCCGCGGCATGGGCCTGGACCCTGGGCTCAGGCGACTGCATGACCGTTACCAGCGCCGGCAGCACCCGGTCGCCGTAGTTCTTCTGCAATTCGTCGGCAAAATCGGTGCACATCTGGCCGATGGCGTTGCAGGTGGCCCACTGCACCCGCGGGTGCGGGTCCTGCAGCAGCGGCAGCACCATGCCCAGCACCTTGTCGAGCTCGCCGATCATCAGGTCCCGGCATCCCTCGGCGAACGCGGAGATCGCCATCAGGGCCGCGTACCGTTCCTGCCATTTGTTGGACGAGATCATCTGCGGCAGCCACTGGAACAGCGGCGGCAGCAGCGTCGCGCCGCTGAGCTTGATCGCCAGCCGGTCCAAACTCTGGCGGGCGGCGACGTCGATCGAGTCGGCGTCGTCGGAGTCGAGATCGTCGTCCTGGCGCCAGGACGTGGACTCCTCGTCGTCGTCTTCGCCGACCTCGGTCATGAGGTGCAGCAGGCTGACCACCATCTGGGACGCGTAACTGGGATCTTTTTTGCACATGCCGGGAGCTTCGTCGGCAAACGTGGTCAGCAGCTCCAGCGCCGCCTCGCGGGTGTTTTCGTCCATGTCCTTGTTTTTCATGATCGACACGTTAAACTCGATGATCGACCCCAGGTACGGCTTGAACATCTTGGGGTTGATCTCGGCCAGCTCGATCATGGGACCCAGCGCCGACAGCAGCTCTTCGGATTTGGCCGGTTGGTTGAACGGCACCAGCACGTTGAGCAACTGCGGCACCAGCAGTTTTAGCACTGTCCACACTGATTTCGGCGACGACGAGAACAGCTGCGTGTAGGCATTGATCGCCGAGATCCGGACCTGCTCGTCTGGGTCCTGGAACCCGGCCTGGAACTCTTGGCTGATGGCGTTGACGTGATCTTTCTTGATAATCTCTGGCGCTGCCGCGAGGATTCTGAACCCGCCTTCCCGGACTCCAGCGCTGGGAGATTTGTTGGCTTGCAATAGTACTTGTAGCAGCTCTGGCCATTTTTCTAATCTGTTAATACCCCAGGTTCGGCCTAATCTCCCCTGCTCCCCGCGTACCTGAAGTTCCGGCGACGATTTCGGAGATGGCGTCGCAAATTTTGTGTCGCACGTCGGTGACTTGCTCGTTGCTGAACGCTTGCAGGAGCACCTGCTTGCATTTGTTCTTAACGTCCGGGGTGAGCGAGTCGAACTGTCTGCCGGCGGCATCGCCGTCGTCTAGTTGTGTCGCGACCCGGCGAAACAGCACCGCGGCAAACGATCTGACCTAAACCATTAGACATGCAATAGCCCGCCTTCTCCCATGGCTCCAACCTACAGGTTGAGTATCTGAATAGAGAATCAGCTCGGCGAGGCCGACAAGCAGCACGTCGAGGCGCTGCTTGATCCATTCGGTGTTGAGGCTTGATTCTGCTGCCGACCGGACGTTGTTGTCGGCCGACGCCAGCGCGTTTACCAAATGCAGCAGAGCAGCACTTGCATCTGCCGGAAGACTTGACATTACAATGTAAGCTGCTGGCGGCTGAATACGTTGTAGGCGTGGTTTGATACGAAGTGCAAACGCGTAGTGTCGTGGCAGTGCAAGCGTGGTGATTTGTTTGACCTAGACGGTTGTAGTTGTCGAATCGCAGATCTGTGTATCCGATCCACTGGTGTTTTCCAGATCTATCACCAATATCAACCAAGCTGGCTGCTGCTTTTGCAGAAAAAACTTCAAGCGATTTGGATATATAATGGTGGTGGTAATTTTTTTTTTTTTTTTTTCTTTCGTTGTTTGCTGAGTTTGGGACTCAAGAAGATCCAAGGCGTTTGTACGGGATAAAAAATTAAAAAAATTAAAATAAAAAAATAAAATAAAAAAACAATTCGAAGGGGTTGGTGTCGTCGATGATAAAGAAAATAACCGCAGTCGACGGGACTGAAGAATCATCAAATGTTGTTATCGCGACGACAGTTTCGACAGCATTCGCCCGGCCAAACCGGAATCGTATTGACCCCCCCGATTGCAGCCCGGCAGGTTTGCAGTTCCACCAATCTAGTCAATTGAGTTGTTTTGAACACCAAGTTTTCGCCGGCAAGTTATCAATCACTGCCGCAACCATGGCTGCCACCACGACCGACCCTAGCAAGTACAAGCTTAACCACACCATGTAAGTAGTCTCGGTGATAAGAAAGGAGAACACGAAGGAGCTGATTGTGGAGGTTGCGGATTAAAGACCCGAAGAGGTCGATCCCGTTCTACGTGGACAATTTTGGCATGACGCTTGTCAGGAAGCTGGACTTCCCCGAGGCCAGCTTCTCGCTTTACTTTCTTGTGTTTGACGGCGCCAATGCGGTGTCCGCCGGCAAGGAATGGACTGATCGGTAGGTGAGGTGATTGGCTTATGGAAGAAATTGACCGACTGATGAGTAGCGAGGGAGTGCTGGAGCTGACCCACAACTACGGCACCGAAGACGATGCCGAGTACAAGGTGACGTCCGGCAACGCCGACCCGTACCGAGGCTTCGGCCATATCTGCTTCTCAGTCGACAACATGGAGCTTGTGTGCGAGACGCTGGAGAAGAACGGCGTTGTGTTCCAGAAGAAGCTGACCGACGGAAGACGTAAGTAACAAGTAACCGAACCGGGGGGGGGGGGGACGGGGAAGCTAATTGGTAGAGAAGGACATTGCGTTTGCGCTTGACCCTGATGGATACTGGGTCGAGCTGGTGTGGACTCGGACCGCCAAGACGGAAGGGTTTACTGACATGACTGGCTACCGGTTCAACCACACGATGATCCGAGTCAAGGATCCGAAGAAATCGCTTGCGTTCTACCAGGACGTGCTGGGCATGACGCTGATGCGCACCGCCGAGCACGCCGGCGCCAAGTTCACGCTGTACTTCCTCGCCTACAACACCAACCCGGATTTCGTGGCCAACTCAGGCGAGGGCGTGCACAACATGGAGGGACTGCTGGAGTTGACGTGGAACTGGGGCACCGAGTCTGACGACTCGTTCGCGGGCTACCACAACGGCAACGACGCGCCGCAGGGATTCGGCCATCTCTGCATCTCCGTCGACGACCTCGACGCTGCCTGCGCCCGGTTCGACGACAAAGGCGTCAAGTGGAAGAAGCGGTTGACCGACGGCAGAATGAAGAACGTGGCGTTCATTCTCGACGAGGACGATTACTGGATCGAGGTCATTCAGAACGAGGCCATCAAGTCCCATGCCAATTGGTAGACAACCCCAACTAATAAGTTTATGCCAACTTGCCAACTTATTAAATAATATTATGCCACTTGTTCTATTTGAAAATAGTAAAACCATCTTTGCCATAAACCACCGTCGAGTTGGGTCTCGTCTCGTCGAGCTCGTCGAGCTCGTCGCGCCGCGCGACGCAGTCGTGAATACTTGGAAGCAATCAACCGAACCGGCAGAGACGACGTAGTGGGATGGCAGACAGCAAAGAAGGCATGCCATACGATGATGTTAACGACGACAACGACAAGAACTGTCCTCACGTTCTCGCGCTAGACAATACGCCAATCGACGTTGCTGCCGTCACCACGACGGCGTTAGGTTAGTTCGCCCGGCGCTGCACGACGACCAGGAGTACTCACGACAGGATGGATTGCGAACGTCGGTAAATTCACCCGGTTGAACGAGCTCGGGACTGGAGGTGGGTGTGGTGTTTGGACCAAGCGAGGGAATTTGACTGACCAAGGACCATGCAGGCTACGGAAGTGTCGAGTGCGTTTTCCGCTGGTTAACCAGGAATGAATGAACCCGATGATGGCTTACATGGATGATAGTCGGGCCAATCACACCGAGACAGACCGGGTGGTGGCGTTGAAATCGTTAAGGTCTGGTGAGCATGTCAAGGACGGGATCCCGGTGACTGCGTTACGGGAGATCACGTTGCTGCGCAAGCTGCGGCATCGCAACATCATCGAGCTGGTCGGCATCGCGCTGGGCGACCGGATCCAGGACGTTCATCTTGCGTTCGAGTACGTCGAGCAGGTATGTCCCCGGAGGGGCAGGTAATGATGGTATCCAGTGCTGATGGTAGGATCTTTCCGACTTGGTTCATCGCGACGTTCGATTCGCCGTCAGTGAGAGTACGTACGGCACGGTTGGAGCTTGGGGGTTCGGCATGGCTAACCGATAACAGTCAAATGCTTGATGCATCAGCTGTGCTGCGGTTTGGAATACATGCATGGCTGCGGCGTGATTCACCGGTGAGTTCACTACGTCTACAGTGATTACACTACGGTCTACAGTGATGGTTGTACTCATTCCAGCGACTTGAAACTGTCAAACCTACTGCTGAGCAAGCACGGCATCTTGAAAATCGGTACGTTCAAACTACTATTACATATATCGTTGGGCTAACAGCAGCCGACTTTGGCTCCGCCAGGTCCCACGTCGACGGCTCGATGACGCCGATGGTGACCACAAGATGGTACCTGTCGCCGGAAATGCTGCTGGGCGACGCCAATTACACGACCGCTGTCGATTTATGGGCTGCCGGCTGCATCCTCGGCGAGCTGGTTCACGGCGAGGCGCTGGTGCCGGGCGAGACCGAGGCACAGCAATTGGATCTCATCGCCAGGTTGATCGGCGCCCCCAACTCGAAAATCTGGCCCAAATTCAGGCTGCTGCCTGGAGCTAAACATTTTAGGGTGAATGACCTGCGACCGAATACCCTCAACCGGCGATTCCACGGCTGGTCCGAAGCTACCTTGGCGCTGGCTAACCACCTGCTGACGTACGACCCGGAAAAACGCATCACCGCGACGGCAGCGCTCAGGTCTCGGTACTTTGCTGAAGCACCGGTCGCGGTGTCGCCGGGGATGTTGCCCACGTTCCCGGAATATCGTAATCGACCACGCAGCGCCGCCGCCGGCGGCGGCGGCGGCGGCGGCGGCCGTCGCAAAAGGAAATTGTCCGGCAACAAATCAACCGAGTTACGAAGCGAACGACATAAACTAAACGACGTGAAAGACAAGAAATACGGGTTTGAATTCGATCCCGCCGACTTAATATGACTGGTAATGACGATCAATGGTATGATGGCTGAAAAGACGATCAATGGCTGGATGACGATGACGGTCTGGAGATGTTACTCAACCTCCGGTCGTCGCCAGCCGACGGAATCGGCAAGTACCTAGGCACGGTCTTGAACCCTACGACGACGGTGACGACCATCAAGCCGAGCGTCAGGATCCAGGCGCCGGTGGCGGCGCCCCAGGACGAGCCGAGGCGCCACGACATGTCGCGCAGGTTGTCGTCGTTGTGGAGCAGGTACACCACCGCGGCCGTGGCCACGACCTGGACGGCGACGACGAGGAACAGCAGCAGCGAGATGATGCGCCAGCCCGTCTCGCGGGTCTGTCGCGACGTCACGATCAACGTCACGTACGAGATCACGGTGGGACCTTGCAGCACCATCGACATCCACATCATGAACGACGTCGTGCGCCAGATGTTGCAGAACTCGCGGTCGCCGGTGGCGCATTCTTCGTTAGGGAACCGCGTGCATTCCCCGGTGATCCTGTCGTTAGCTTACGCTTCTCGCCTTGTTCATTCTTTACACCTACGACGAGCATTTGCGGTGGAGGCCGTAGGTGATTCGCGCTGGCTCGCCGCTGACATCAGACGGATAGAACCGTGCCGTCAACCAGTGCGGACTCGCGACCGAAGTCACCGTCAATGCGATCGATAGACTTATGAACGCTGCCGACAGCAGGTAGAATAGTAGAAGCCGGTCTCCCAATACTGAGCCCATGGTTTGCGATAAAACATGCATACAAAAAATTGTCCATCTACAAACCGAGTGATCCGCGATACTTACCCCGGGGTTTTTATACACCAACGGGAGCTATTGACGTCACCACCAGAATGCCACGAAACGCACGACGAGAAATGTATCAATGATAGTGTTACAATACAACCCAAAAATAATCAACATTATAAATCAACAATATCAACGAACGGAAAACTGATCAACAAAAAAAAATTAAATGTCAATCAATGAAAAATAAATAAATAAACAGTTAAATAAAATAATCGGGAACCCATCTACGTCTACCATCTACAATGTACCATACCAAAAGCTAATGCAATCTAACCTCGGAAGCCCAACCGTCTATGCCAGCGCCGGTGGAACCGACCTCACGGTCAACGTGTTTGGACGCCATGCCGTTGGTATCCGCCAGCCATTCATGGTTGGACATGCCGCCGGCGTCGGCCCGTTTCTCCGGGTTGAGCTCGAGCATCGGCAGGATGAAGTTCGAGATGCGCTCGGCGTCGAACGTGTCGTGGTGGTACTTGTCGTGAAGCACGTCCGGCAGCGCCCACGCCCGCAACTTTTGGATGTTGCGCAGCTCGCCCTTGCGGTTGAAAAACTCCAGCGACCACTTGCCGCTCATGGCGAGGTGGCGCGGGAACCGGCCCAACAGCTCGATGATCTGGGCAATGTGGTCGTCGTCTTTGGAGTACTTGCTGCCGTTCTGGGGGTCGAACAGGTAGTCGCCGGTGACGAGCTCAAACACCATGCACGCCATCGACCAGATGTCGGTCGACGCGCCCCACCGGCCGCCAAGGATCACCTCCGGAGACCGGTATTGCCTTGTCTGGATGTCGTTTGTGAAGTGGTGGTTGACCCAGCATGCGTTGCCGAGGTCGGCGATCTTCACCGAGATCAGGTCGCCGATGCCCGGGATCGAGTCGCCGCTGGTGGCCGACAGCGACATCCGGTCGCTGCTGCTGTTGCTGTTGCTGTTGATGCTGCTGCTCGTCAGCGAGATCGTCGACATCCCGTTCTCCAGCACCTGGTCCGACGGCGGTTCAGCAGTTGATGACGATGACGACTGTTTCGGCGCGATGGGGGACATCATCAGGCTGTCAAAATAGGAATTGCCGTTCAAAGACGATGCCAAAGGCGACGGCAGCGGCTGGGATCCGGTGATGAGCGTTTGTCGTCGCGACCGGCGGCCGACCCGGTCGCCGCGGTCGCCAGCACCACGACCGTTGTGACGGTTGCGACGCCGCCGGGCCGCTTCCGCCTCCTTCTCGCGACGCTTGTTTGCTTCGTCCTGTTCGACGAGCTTGACGATCTCCTCGACGTCGCCGATCTCGATCAGCACGTTCTCGGGCTTGAGGTCGGTGTGGATGATGCCGCACTCGCGGTGGAGGTAGTCCAGCCCGAGCAGGACCTGTTTTGTGATTTGCTTGACGATGGGGATCGGCACGCCGCGGTGGTGGAACCGGCGGATCAGTCCCAGCAGGTTCTCGCCCAGGACCTCAAACACCATGCAGGTGTGGGTGCCGTTGGGCCCTATATGTTCGAACGAGTCCAGCAGCGACACGACGTGGGCCCGGCCCGGGTGGTCCCGGTTCGCGGTCACGATCTTCTTCAGCAGCTTGATCTCGTCCAGAGCCGTTTCGGTGTAGTGGGCCGCTGACCGCACCACCTTCAGCGCCACGTGCCGGCTGGTTTCCGAGTCCTTGGCGAGCCACACGGTGGAGAAGTGGCCCCAGCCGAGCTTGCGCACGACCAGGTACCGGCCGTCTTTGAAGCTTTCGCCGACCACGACCGGGTGGTAGCCGCCTTTGCAGTAGTCTTCCACTGCTTCTTCGTCGGTGGCTGAAGCCGACCCGTCGTCGTCGTCGTCGTCGTCGTCGTCGGTGGAGTCCATTGATGACGTCGAGTGGTCACGAGAGCCGGGGATTGCAGCTGGCTGAGTAGTAGATGTAGATGTAGTGGTGATAGTGGAAGCAGTTAATGGTGAAGATGAAGGCGAGACCGAGATGGACGACGAAGCGTAGGATGGAACCACCGGGGAGGACATGGAGCTCGCCAACGGCGGCCGCCCTCCAGGACTGCTATTTGACGACAGCTGGATTGGCATTGCCAGCGGTCGAGACAGGTTTGTGAACAACGACAGCGGCGAGCCGGAGCCGGCCAGACTGAAGTGTGGCGATTGCTGCTTGGGGTTGGATGCACCAGACACTTTGGCAGGCGAGTCGGCGGCGATCGGGTTTGCCGCCATACCAATTCACTATTGTCAGTAAGATCAAACACGAAAAAACAAAACCCTTTCAACAATTGCTTGCAGTCGCATGGAAGCAGCATGGATGCAGCATGGATGCATAGATGCATGGAAGCACGGAAGCATGGATGCATGGATGCATGCGCCGCTGTCACTCTACACCCATGACCGGTGCCTCCAAGCCACACCAATCAACCAATTGCAAATAAAACACACGAACCTGAAAAAGATCAACACCGCAAAACGGGGGAGCCTAACGGGCCGATCGAACCGGTGGCGGGTATCAAAGATGGTGGAATGGGCCAACAGCAACTAAGCAAGGACGACGATCGACCGAGTCGAGCAAGCGGGACGAGGGTCGAGCAAGCGGGTCTGGCACCAGCGACGACGGCTAACAAAACAAAACACCCAGCAGCAGCAGCAGCAGCAGCAGTAGACTTGTTGACGACGGCACCACGCATGCACAGGTGAGCACGGGGAGTGTTGATTACGACTCGCTTTGTTTCGTCGGACACTACCAAACAGTCCACCACAACGACGGCGACGACGACGATGACCAAAACCCAGCGGGTTGCTGCTGGCGGCCCGGGCCGGGGAGATGTAAGCGGGTCGAGGGTGTCGTGGCGTACCCCCCCCCAAAAAAAAAAGTCGCTAAGGGTAAGGGCAAGCCTGGGGGTAGACTAGACCGGGGCTAGGGCTTGTGCGGCTGGCGGGTTCTGGGGCCGGGGGGGCCGGGGGCCGGCGTCGGATGGCCCGGAAAACGCGGCGGCGGCGGCAGACGAGCAAAGATGAGAGAGGATGCAAGGTGGATTAGATTATTCATTATTCAAATTATTGATATTATTACGCCCATCGCAGAACCATCAAAACAAACAGAAACAAACCATATTATGTTCAGCTCGGAGTACCGTGCCATGTAAATCAAGCCGCAGCCTTCAACGTGTACATGTTTATATATATATATATGTCGCGGGGTGCTGGTTGGCCCTGCCCCGGGACTTTTGTGACTCTGTTTTCTTCTTACAATCCAAAGTGGAAAACAAAAACTAGCAAGTTAGCAAAACGTACATTGTCGAAAATCGAGCAAAGTTCGGTAAAATCCCCCCCGTCAAGTTAAGCTAAGCCATGTGGCCCGGGGTTCTGCGCGGGGGGGCGATGCATGAGATGATGGGACATTGGAATGACGACTAATGGCGCATCGCCCACTCATGGCGACCCGCCATCTCGACAAACATAAGAAGAAAAAAACAAAAACACATACCTTTTAAGAAGCATATTAAACCGACCGACACCGTGTCCATCAGTCGGTGCGCTGAGAGCAAACTGTAAACCAAAATACACCAAGTTCAATGAACGCCGTTCGGGTTCGCCGTTGCCGACCTCAACCAAAAACAACCAAGCAAACAGGTGTAAACCCCCCCCCACTGCTTGTCAATCAAGCAAACAGGTGTAATCCCCCATTGCTTCTCAATCAATTATCCAATACCGTCCTGACCAAACCAAACCAATAAAAAACCATTATAACCCCATTCTTCAGCTAGCGCTTGCAGTTCTCGCCAACCGCAACCGCGCCGTTGCAATACAGACAGGAATATGTCCCCGCCGGCTGGGATGATCTCATGGCGACCCATTCGCCCTTGGCGGGGATCCGTCCGCACGACGGCGACAAGCACCGGGCGCCGGTCTTCTTGTAGCGCAGTCCGCACGAGTTGCAGAGCTGGCCGGCTTCGATGGACCAGCTCGGGCGCCAGCACGGCGACTGGTCGGATCCGCACGAAATGCACCGTCTTCCTGACGAGCTCGGCGACGAAGACGAGGTTGACGACGATGCTGGCGATGGCGGGCCGGACAATTTCGACGAAAGCTTGGATGGTGATTGTGGATGGGCCACGACGACGTGCACCGCTGCCCGTGCGGCCGTGTCGACCGCGGCGGTGACCGTCCGAGACTTCTTGGGACTATTGCCATCCCGCGACGACGACGACGACGACGACGACGACGAATGATTTGAGGACAATGGCTTTTTTGTGACCGGGTATGGCCTGACAACCGTGCGGTCGAACTTGTACGAGTGGTTGCGTCTGATCCAGGTCTCGATCTGCGGTCGCCACGAGTCACGTGGCGCCGTGTCGGGATACAGCAAGCTCATCTCCACGACGGTTGGGAACGGATATCCGTCACCAGGCTTGGACAACGATGATGGAGTAGCCGGCGCCGCTTCGTCTTCGTCGTCTTCGGACAGACAGGTCTCGGAGGTCGGAGTCGGCAGCGGGTTCGTAGTGGCAGCGATATCGTGGCGACGGTCGCCGCCGTTGGCAGCAGCATTGGCAGCAGCATTGGCAGCAGCAGCAGCAGCAGCGGTGACAGCGTCGTCGAGCATGAACGGGTCGAATCGCTTGTTGGTGGTGGCAGAGCGCCGGTCAAGCGCAGCTTGGAAGCTGTTGTCAAATACCTTGCCGACATCTTCAGCAGCTGGCGACAGCGACCGGAAGAAGCAGCCAGAGTCGATGGACGGGTTGGGCGACGGCAGGCCCGACGATTCAATGACCACCATGGTGAGCAAGCAGCAGTAACGAGCAAGAGGCAGCAGGCAGACGATTAAAACACCAGACCGAGGATCATACGTGAAGCAGGATCAACAACAACGTGAACCAGGCCGGATCATGTAGCAGGCGGGAAACCAACCCAATGCGAGACGGTCCGAGCATTATAAACTGGGTGGCTAATCTCAACCAACCCCGGGGGCGGCGGGCGGGCGACCAGCGATAGAGATTACACACGCACGAGATGAGTAGTTCGGGACCTTCGCTCACTGGCTGGCTCGCTGGGCTGGCTGGCTCACTGACCATCCGCCGGATTACGCTTTAGACGAGAGGGCCAGTTGGGCCAACCAGCCAGGTCTGTCTGGCTTAATTTGATTAGGTCGGGGGGGGGCGTGAATGCAGAGAGCGATGGCCGGGCTCGCGGCGAGGGACGGACTACGGCAAACCGAACGGGCAAACCGAACTGCTAAACTGGAGGGTGAATACGAAAACAGTTGGTTTCCGACGGAATTCACTTCGACGGTAGCAGAAAGCAAGTGGGTTTTTTTTGGTTAGGCCCGGTTGCGAAAAAGGGAAAAACGCAAAAAGGCAAAAGGAAAAAGGCAAAAAGAAACGTAGAAGCGGTTGAAAAAAAAAAAGAAAACATGAAAAAAATGAAAAAGAAACGAAACGGTTGAACGTAGTGTGGAGTGTGCACGATTTGAAATGTCTGTGCAAGGTTTTTTTTGGTTGCATATGATTTGATTTGATTTGATTTGCATTTGCATTTGCATTTGCATTTGCATTTGCATTTGCATTTGGGTTAGGTTGGGCGCTGCAATAGCAATCAGCAGTTTAAACAGTACGTAGTAGTAGTAGTGGTAGTGAAGAAATGGTGCCTGGGCGAAAGTGCCGATTTGGCAGGCAGCGCGGGTGAGACAGGAAAGAACAACGATGAAAGAAGCAGGTGGGTGCCGCGGGCGCGGGGGGGGGAGATGAATAAACAGTGGACCCGGAGCGACATGGGGGCAGCATGAGCGACATGAGCGACATGGGGTAAAACTTTCTCCGGTCGGTTGAATTCTCGCACGACGGCGGCCGGGCGGGTGGCGGCGGGCAGCATTGCCGTGGCGAGCATGCGGATCTAGTCTACTGCTGCGATTGAGCCGATTGAGTCCAGTACGGGTCGAGTCATGCATATTGATCTACCACGACAGCAGCTATGACACCAATTGATCGTGTCTGCATGATGCTCATCTTCATGTCATCAAATCATCAACTGCAAACCACCAATGTCGGTCTGGTCGCGTGCGTGCCGGCGTTGATTTGGATTTCACACCAATCCATGCATTATTGCTGCATCATGCCGCGGTCCGTCGATTTCGGAACTGGTCGACATCCTGAGTCCCCCTTACAAAATACCCAGATCCATGACCGGATTGCATGCCAACCAGAGCCCGTAGCGTAGCGTAACCTAGTCTTGCTGCATCATGCACGGTCGGATTGAGACAATAGTGTGCTGGCGCCCCAGGCGCCGCCAAACCCGAAACGCCACCCCAGCAAACAATCACTGGTCGTGTGCAGCAACACTTGCATGCCAAAAGACGTGTATGAATGAATAAAGAAGTCAATGAAACCGAACAAGCCAGCACCAAATGTAACATAAACAAGCAACAAGCAAAACCAAATTCAACAGCCAAGACAAGCAACCCAGGTGCCAGGAATCTAACCCCGTAGTCTTGTGGTCTGCATGCTCGCCTCCGGCGTGGTGAAGTTGCTGCCGCCTGACCCATGCACAACGCAGCCGTAGGCAGGATCTCAACCATCACCAACGATTAATGTTTTACTAATAATTTGTAATACCATCATGGCCCGATAACCATAATCATACTTGGTGCCGGTCGCAACAACCACCACAGCGGGCCCCCAAGTCATCCACTACACTACACAGGGCCATTCGCTCGGTGAAGCGAGAACGCAACCACCATGAATGGACTTGCCCGCCGACCGACCGCTCATTCACTACAAGCATTGACCATGTCTGCTGCTGCACCCGTACAGTTTTGGCCAAACCAACGCTGGAGGATTTATCAGCGCCCCCGAAACATGCGACAATTGCCCAAAACCGTCCCGCGAACGACGTGAACAACGTGAACAACGTGAACAACGTGAACAACGTGAACAACGTGAACAACGTGAAACGAGGGAACCACTGGTGTGATGGCATACTGCCAAAGCGACCGACACAGCGATCGGTCTCGCTACGGCGGCAGACAACCCGCTGCCAAAATCTTAACTACCACCCAAACCTACCCACTACATTCTTCACGTCGCGTGCGCAGAGGTAAGTAGGTAACGAAGCGGGTGCTGTCAAAACCTCGTTAGGTAACAGGTCCGCCGCCAACGACGACGACGACGACGTAGAGAACGAACGCTAAATTTCCAACGGGATGATTACGAGCCGGCCGGGACGGAAGTCCGGACGACTACATGCCGGACATGACTTCTGGTGATCTGGAGTTTAATCAATCGCTTGCGACTACTAGATCGACAACTGCAACTAGTGCTACCAACCAATCGTCACTTCAGTAACACCCATGGTTTCCACAATCATCATGTTGTGACAGTGCCGGTGCGTAGTTGAATCCCCTCTACATGCACACCTCCCCAGGTCGAATGCCGCATGCATGCAGGCATGCATGAATGAATGCATGCCTGGCCTTTATTTTTTTTTTTTTTGACTTGCAATCTTTAATCAAGATGGGATGACACCAACAATCGTCGACCGTACCCGAGCCGGGAACGCTAGTGCGCTAGGCCTCCCCCTCCGAACGCGACGGTGTGCGCTTGCTCCTTCTCTTTCTTGTAAATTGATGGCCCATTCCCAGGCCCAGGACCGGACCGGACCAAGACCACACGCCCAGGACCAGGAGAAACTAGCTTTTTTTTTTTTTTTTTTTTTTTTTTTTTTTTTTTTTTGGCTCGGTCTTAATTAACCACGCTTCGATTTTTTTTTGTTTTCTCGTTTGCGTTCCCCCTTTCGACATACAAAATCTTGTTACCGTGAAACTGTCGTCCAATCAGAGACACCAGATAACTAAGTAAGCGCACGACGCACGACGCACGGCGGTTCCGGTGGGTGAAGCAGGACGGCGGGTGTGGCCCAGGAGCTGCATGCAGATAGTAAGCGTTGGAATTGAACCTGCAGCTTCTCTTCCCTTCTCTCCGCTGCTTGTCTGCCTGCACTTGTCTAGTGTTCTTGGACGCTGACCGGCGGCGGCGGCGGCGAGCGGTGCCTAGCTTATTGTTTGGGTATTAAGTTTGAGCGACCGTTCCCATCCACGACGATCGGAACATCCGGTGAACCTGGGATCTAGACTGGGGGCCTCATTCCGACTGATAGGCGGAAATAAGCATCTTGATGCTGCTACCAATTCTTTTCATTTGTTTTTATCGCTCGCTCGCTCTGGCTGTCTCACTACCTCGGTCGGTCGGTCATGCCTGCGATAAACTTTTGGTTTACCACTTGACTGACGGAGACTTTACTGTGCGGGCCTAAAATTAAAATAAAATAAAAATAAAATAAAAAAAAGAACATCGTACGACTTTTGATGATCTAATTTCAGATCCATGCCCAGGAATGGGAGGCGCCTCCGTGGCTACTCATTCAGGGCCTGCATATGGTTCATATTTGTTTTTATACATTCACCGGCTAATCCAACCCGGACGACCACGGTCAAAAACGCTCGTGCTCGCTTGTTTGCACACCTCGCGCACCTCGCACGCTGCTACCGTTTCATCACTCATCCAGTGTTCCACTCTCCGTAACATGATTCAACCAAGACCAATCGTCAGACACCCCCCCCTAAACAGAATTATCCACCTGGCATGATGCTATCATTCTTGTGACGGCATGGCTTGGGACTTGTACCGGGCGGGCCGGGCTGGGCGCTCACCCGTCTTTGCCGTCTTGCCGGGTTTGGTTATATATAGGACATGGGGTGGAATCAAAGCCGGCGGATGTACCGACCATGAGGACAAAAATCCTGCAATCACCGCCCAGCCTAAATCATAACCGTGAAACGTGCAGATGACGACGGTGACGACGGTGTTTACTTATTTGAAACATCATCTCTCACTCGGCGGCGAGCCGCCGATCTTCCTTGTATATCAATATTATAGTAGTGTCAAAATTATAGTAGTGTTGATCAAAATTAGCGTTGACCGCAAGTGTTCATATTAGACTGCTACAATCGATTGATCTCGTCACCGGCAAATGTTCGCAGACACTATAATCCCACCCAATATACTCTGCAAACGCAACGCGATGAGCATCGGACCGTCCAAATAACACTAATTTGAAATCGCGATGAGCACCGGCCAAGTTGCTGCTGCCCCAGAGGGAAGGGACCAACAACTGCACCATCGCGGCGGCGACTAATTGTGCTGGTTTGGATGCACAAGTAGCCGGGCGGGCAGCTTGTAGCCGGGGGCAGCTTGGCGCCGGCGGGCGGTGGTCGAGAACATTGGACAAACTGATGAAACATTGGTTTTATACGAGTTTTAACGAGGCAAATTTGCCGCCGCCGCCGCCGCCGCCGCCGCCTGGCCATCGAGCGATCTGGCATGCAAATACTTTGCATACGTGCAATTTGATCCCACGACTGCTGAGAAGTTTAAACAATTAAAACAGTCAAAATCTATCACCTTGGAATGTCATGTTTTTACATACCAGACGCCGGACGAGATCAATCGGTCCAATCCAAATCACTCCAATTCGTCTTGCCCGTCTTCGCTGGCCCGCCGCCCCCATCCTCATGCTCATCATCTCATCGTTCGACACAAAATAATACAATGCGACCGGACCCGAGCACCGTCACGCCCGCCCGCCCGCCAACTCTAATTTCTTCCATCGCCAGCTACTAACGCAAACAGCAAAACCTGCCATGGCGCCCCGACAAACGTCGTGGCCCGCCAAACGGGCAACTGAACGCAAACAAACCAAAACACAAAATGTCGAATTAGCCGTAACGTCACGCCGCGCGACGACCCCCTGACCCGTGCCAGCACCAGCGCACTGCGGTTTAGCTAACTAACTAACTAACTAACTAACTGACTAGACCTAACTAGAACGAAAACCTCCTAACCGACGAGATGGAAGAAACCAGAGTCGGCGGGTCCCAGTAAGCAGTGTAGTGTAAATGAACAAACAACTAGAAACTAAAAAAAAAAAAAAAAAAAAAAAGCAAGTCGCGCTTGGTAGTGATGGGTTTGCGCGACCAATAGCCTGATTCGGCAGTTCAGTGCCCCCCCCATCGAATAATTGATTGATTTGACTGTTCGTCATCCGCACTGCGCTTGTTTGTTGGTTTGCTTACCACGAGATAGTTTATTCGTCGTTCGCTCGTCGTTCGCTCGTCGTTTACTCGTCGTTTGCTCGTCGGTTTAGTTTAGTTATTCTACAGGATCCCGGCACCCGCCACCCGGACGCAACCGCCGGCACATATCATATTCACAAAATGTGACGAGAGGGATGCTGCATGTCGGGTAAAGCGTCAGTCTAGCCTGGCGGCAGCGGATCTGGTGGGATCTGATCGATCTCGTCAATGGGGCTCTCAGCTGTCAAGTTTTACATGCCATGCAAACTGCGGCTGGCAGTTCTGTAGTCACTAGTTCCAGTGGCCATGGAACTTGGCGGTTGTTTTCCATCAATCTTGGATGATTACGATGATTAACGTTTGGCTGTTGTGGTGCTTCCAGTTGCAGCCATCACCTTGCGTCAGCTGCGTGATTTACAAACTCACTGCAGCAGCAGCAGCAGCAGCCGCCGCCGCCGCCAATCAAGCAATCGAAAGTTGAAAAGACATTGCTGGCGATGGCATTGGCTAGCTTGGCCCTGATCTGGCTTGCATGGTCCGGGCCCTCCTGCGAAACACGGCGATGGTTTTTTATCGACGCTAGTAAGACAGCCGTAGTAAGTAAACAAGTAGTAAGTAAACAAGTAGTAAGTAAACAAGTAGTAAGTAAACAAGTAGTAA